>BRYF01000025.1:12801148-12806148 GCA_030159135.1 Actinidia polygama | reverse complement strand
AATTGACATCCGGCCTAATGATTGACTAATACGGAGATCAATCTCACTGTCTACTAGTGGGGAGTCTGATTATAGAGCCCTGTGTGAACGTGTTCAACTCAAGAATTGATAGCACTGATGAGGTTTCAAACTGAGGCATTATAAACGAGCAAACCTCCATATTTCAGACTTAGATTACCAAGCGAATTCCTGGAATTTCTTTTGTTTACATTCACTTGCAAGCATATAAAGATTTGTGGTTTCTTGGAATGCTTCTACAGTATAATTTGTTTCCATGAAGTAGGGTTTGATTCAAAATTCTTAAATGGTCAGAAGAATCAGAACCGTGGAAACTGGTTTAGAATTTGTATTTGATAAAAACAATTAGTGATTTTTAAAAAAGAATTTACTAAAATGCCCTTTTATGTAATGCAAATTTTTAGAACATTTGTTTGGCGGACGGTTTTTAAAACTTTTTTTATAGGATTTTTTTAGGAAATAACGACAATTTTGAGAAAACATAAAAAGATACCTTCAAATACTACGGACAAATCATTTCCGCTAATAAACACATAATATATGATAACTAAAATTTTTTTTGTTTTCAAAAAGCGTTTTTGAATTGAAAAATTGCTGCAAAATTCATTCCGAAAAGCTCAACCAATCATTCATTAGCCTCATGGGCTTTTAATAAAGTTACTACTGACCAAGTAAATCAAAGTGAAAAGAAAAAGAAAAAGAAAAAGAAAAAGAAAAAGAAAGAGAGATATTTACAAATACTAAAGAATCCAAAAGGACAAAACACCAAGAAAAAAAAGAACAAAAAGAAAAAGTGACAAACGGGTGCATGATGACTTTATGTTCTGATTTACATCAAATGACGAACAGAAATTGGAGCCCTCTGGGAAAATGGTCCATAGCTCATGAACCAAATTAGGAAAATAAGAAATTTCAAGGACAGAATTAAAAAAAAATTATAATTCTAAATTCTTTTTTTTTTGATTAATCACAGAGTGTCCTAGATAGGCGTTTAGGCCCACCCAGACTAATCTCTGTGCCCTGAGCAGTTAGCCCTTCACACCTCATGATGTAAACGCGGATATGCGACGCAGCCACTAGGAATCGAACGCGATACCTCCGAGTGTTAGCTCTTGTACCTGACGTTCGCCCGAAGCGACTGCGCCTTGTGCCCGGAAGCGGGGGTGAGAATCGAACCCAGGACCTAAGTCTTGGGCGAGAGGAATCCTTGTGGCAGTTCATAGACAAAATCGCCGATTTCCGAGGGACTGCGACGAGGACGTCGCCAAATTAGGTGGGGGAGAATGTTACAAGCCCACTAATTTAGCCCAATAACTAGGCCCATGAGGTACCAAAACTCTTAACATGTGTAGAACATTCTAGGTCTTTCATGGACCTTCCGGAACTTTAGAGATAGTTCTAGGACATGATGGAAGCTTGTGGAGGATTCTAGAACATGGAGGAAGCTTCCAATGGAAACTTGTATATAGAATATGGTAGATTATTCTAGAGTTTTAGACTTGTATAAATAGGGGGCAACCCCCTCATTTGTAATCATTTAATCTTGGAATAGAATCAAGTATTCACCCAGCTCTTTCTCTCTCTAGAATTCTCTTGTTGCTTACTTGTGATCTCTTGGCCCTTTTCTTTCGGTGGCTCTAAGCTTACTTAGCATCCTTTGAAGGCAAATGTGTCTAAGGCCGTACGGGTCGAGGCATTCGCAATTTAAGCCCGTGACAGTTGCTTGCAATGCAAACATCCCACCAACCATTTGAATAAAGTTTTTGTCCTATGGTTTGCTATTAGGACGAGTTTGAAAAATTCATAAATTGCAACTGGAAGTGGAATTTCACGGGTTTGATAACAATTGGAATCTTCCCCCACCATTTTAGGGAACATCCTCTGTTTGTAGGACCCATTTTGTGCTACTATTTTTTTTAGTAAGAAACAATAAAATAGAAGAATTTTAGGTAATGGTTTTTGCGCTCCACTTTTTGTTTTTATTATATAATATTATAATAATATCCATAATATTTTTTGTAATTACTAAAATTGTCTCTCTTTATACTTTTAAACTTTTACTTCCGTCTTTTCTTGAAAGGATCAGTTTAGACATTTACTCAAAATTTATATAATAAGGACAAAAGGATGGAGTGCATTCGATGAAAAATAGTGTAAAAATAATTTTTCAAATTCTTTCCCTATATACAGATATGTGTGTGTGTATATATATATGAAAAATGCTACAATGTACATCACACGTCATTTTGCACTATTATGTGGCTGAGATTGTATTACGTCATCATTTATTATCAGTCAAATTAGTCATTTTGTAGGTCAACTAAATTAAAATATAATTTAATTACACACTCTCCTAAAATTAACTTTTGATTCATAACATAACCATATCATAAAACGATTATGATTATATCCATAAGAATTCATAAATAAACATAAGATTCATTAAATTTACCAAGTATACCAATATAATTCATAACAAATCCATCCATAACAAAATATCACATAATAATGGGAACAAAAATTCATAATGAAACCAATAAAATTAATAAAAGCAGTTGGATCTCATTTTAATTGATGATCTTCACGACAATTAATATTTTGAAGTGACTAATTCAGTTACAAACCATGTCATAATAATGGCCATAAAAATTCATAATCAAACCAATACGATTCATAAAACAAGTTTAATCTGCTATTCAAGTTGTCATTATTAACTATTAATTTATTTAAATATCCATATTAAAAATTATCATCTATTGATTGTTAAAAAATCCCAACATAAAACGCGTCGACATCACAGTGATCCCTAGAACATATTCTACCAATTCAAAATGTGTCAGCTTATGCTATAAGTGAAAATAAAAATAAAAAATATTTATTGAGTCAAAATTTATTGCCTGCCCAACAGATTAAGGTGAGTCAGTTCCACATAGTTCGTGATTGCTGCTCTTAAGGCTCTTTATGGGATAAGTTTTTTATTTTAATTTTTTTAAATATTTTAGTTTTTGAGTTTTTTTGTTTTTAGCAAAAAAAAAAATTATCGATTGATCAAAATTTATATTTTTTCAGTTTCTCTTGACGAGAGGTGTCCGAAAATGTATTAAAAAATTATTTAATTTGAGAAAAATTAACTAAAAACAAAAAAAAACATTTTTAGGTTTTTTTGTGTCTTAAAGTGAATTTTTTCTCTTCAAATTAGACGATACATTTTACATATTTGGACTCTTTTCGTAACAAGAAATCGAAAAATTATAATTTTTTACTAAATAGTGAGAAAAGCTTACCAAGGGCAAAAAAACTTGAAAATCAAAACAAGTAATTTTTTTTTTATCCCAAACTAGGCTTAAAATATAAAAATCAGGCTTAGTTTGGGATAAATCAACATCTTGTACTAAACTTACCAAAAAAAGTATAATTATGCCTTCTAATCACGCCTTAATGAATACAAAGCAAAAAAAATAAACAAATTATTATAATATTATTTTATTACAGAGGAGGCCTGCAGTAATTTCATTCACTTTCATTTTAAACAACAGAAAATAAATTAAAACTCATCTTATATGAAAAATATGTTAATAGTTTATTAATAAAGTTTCTTTGATTTCCATTTTAAAATAAAATAAATTGTCATTTTCAAGTGGAAGTATGTTAATAATATGTTCATATAGTCTATTTTAATTATTCTTTTTAATGGAAGAAAAAATATATATTTTTTACTTTTTATTCTTATAAAATTATTCGTGCATTGGACTGTGGGAGCTATATTCACTTTCTCTTTAACTAACATAAAATAAATTAAAACTCATTTTATATTAAAAAAATGTTAATAGTATCTTAATATAATTTATTTAACTTTCATTTTAAAACCAGTATAAAATAAATTGTCATTTCAAATGGAAAGTATCTAACTCATTTCATTTTCTTTTTATCAATAACTGAAGTAATTTTAAAAGATTAATTAACAACATTAAAATAATGTCATTTTAAAAAAAATGGCAAAAAACTTTCTTTGCATTAGGAAGCGCAAAATATATGAAAATCAAAATCTTGTCAATATTAATCATTTAATAATTAAAAATTCTGATTACTCTAAGACAATGGTCCTATTTAATTTATTTTTTTAAGTTTGACCTGTGCATAACACGGTTTCCCCCAAAACATTAGGCCATGAATTAAACCTCATTCAACGAATTTTATTAATTACATTCCAAAGACGAATTCCATGGATAGTGATTTTAGGTAAAAAAAAATAATGAGTCAAAAATAAAAACTAGACTTAATTTTTCAGACACCCCTAAACTATTACAGTTTGTCAATTTTTTCCTCTCATTTAAAAAGTAAATCATATTGATCTCTTTAAATATTAAATTATATCAGTTATACCCCTTTTATTATTAATCCGTGTGAAATAGTAATGAAAATCGATCGCATGTTGTCAATGTGCTTCAATTATATGTTTTTATGTCTAAAATATCTTTATTTTTTTTCGAAAAATAAGGCAACACATAAATATTTATTTATAAGGGTTATGTTTGTTCCCATAATAGTTGTATAAGCCTGTATATGGAGTATTGACTTATTTCTATAAGGGTATTTAATTGAACCACATGAACAACACATGATTGATTTTCATCGTTATTTCAAATAGATTAGTAAAGGAAGAAGTGTATGTAATATAATTAAATAATTAAAAGAGTCAATATGATTCAGTTTTTTAATAAGAGAGTAAAAGTGATAGAAAAAGATAATTTAGGGATGTCTGCAAAATTAAGCCAACAACCATCAGAATTCTTGAAAATTATAATAAAATGAAGCGAACATTTGTCGCGAGGCGAACATCTCTACGTGTAGTGACATAAATGACAACTTGGACCAAGACCCAAACACGTATTAAGAAATGAAACAATATTAGGAATATACACATTTTCATAAATATTTGAATAATTTTTTAAAAAATTACAGAAAGAACACTAGGGTTTGAC
>BRYF01000025.1:12776148-12778648 GCA_030159135.1 Actinidia polygama | reverse complement strand
CAATACATATGGCCCCAATTTAATGGTTCGTTTGGGGCTCTTAAAAACTTAGGATCAGCCTTGATATTGAGGTACACACCCAATATTTGAATTGTATATTATACACTTTGTGTTTTAATCGTAAGATACGTAAAATTCAATCGCCACCATTTTTTATACCATAACGAGGGCTACCAGCCAGCCAGTAAGTGATATGAAGTTATGAATAGTAGTGTTTTTATTTATGATAATTGAAAGTTCATTTTATGAATGTTATGATACTATTCTTACTTATAATTATTCCTACTAACATCTTCAATTCATGTGGAGTTCAAGTAGTGGGGTTCGCTATGTCGGTACTTTTATGATATACTGTGGCCAAAAGAATGCATTTGAATTAGTTTTGTAGTTTTTTACGAATAATTATGGCCATTACTATAAAGCCCTTGTAGTATATCTTTTAAGTTACTTATTGTGGTATGAAATTATGAATAGTAGTGATTTCTTTTTATGATAATATGTAGTTTATTTTATAAGATCTTATGGTACTATTAATATCTTTCATTTGTTATGTGCGGTTCACATATAATTTACCTCAAGTCCACTGTGTCATTTGTTAGGTGTGTTCCACGTAACACGGGGTCATTATCTCTGTATTTTTATGACATCTTATGGCCAAAAACCGATGTTATGAATTATTTTTATAAATTTTATGAATGATATGGACATTGTTATGAATTAAAGCAGGATCCACATATTAATAATCTGGGATTCACTATATTTGTACTTTTGTGACATATTGTAACCCAAAACTTATGTTAAAGAATTACTCTAGTAAAAGTTATGAATTGTGATGACTTTTATTATTAGAATTGTGGTTAATCATAAGTCAAATTGTTATGAATACATTTTTTATGAATTCAATAGGCACATTTGCCATTTTTTTACGAAATATTCTGTAGCTTTTAAGAAGTTTTATGGAACTTGTCCCAATAATATTACGACAATTTGTTATTGCGTTATGAATAATAAATTATGTTTACTATAATTTTTGTTATAATTTATTTTATTTGTTGAATGACCGGTTCTACCGATAAAAAAAAAAAAAAGGTACCGTGTTACAATTTCGGCCTTTAAAAGATGCAGCCCTAAGCATGGGGCAAGAAATGGTGTGGAACGTGCACGAGATGGGTCAATTGACTCGAAAGAAATGAATCACATGCACTCACTTTAGATACTATTTTATCTACGTATATGCATACGTAATCATTAACTTAATCAATTTCTATATCAGAAAAATACTTAGTATAGTATTCCTATATTTAGCTGACACAGCCTGACCGTATCTCTACTTGTTTTATCAGTAATTAAAAAATATTTTTTATTTATAGTGAATTACTCCACTTTATCTGGTAAATTGCAATTTATTTTTTCCATACGAAGTCTTGTCACATATATAATCACCCTAAGGGGTCATTTGGCTGCCGGATAGTTTTAGAGGGGAATAACTTTTAATTTTTTTTGCATACTTTTTAAAATGAGTGGATAAGAGAGGAGATAAGAAAAAATATATAGAGAGAGAAATAAAATATAAAATATCTAGTTATTAAAAATATATATATACATATATAAATATCTAATATAAAGATATTCATACATCTTTCTTATCCCCCACCCTTATCCTCTCAAATAATTTTTAACTAGGGTGAGGGTCACCAATAAATTATTCGCCTCTATCCATCCGCTGGAAAAAAAGTTATCCTGGGAGAAAAGTTATCCGGACGGGTTTTCACCATCCAAACGCCGGATAGGAAAAGTTATCCGGAGGAAAAAGTTATCCGCCCCCTTATCCTTCAGCCAAACAAGCCCTAATATTACTGTATTTAACTAGATGATTGGGTATTTCGTTCCTCGTAACCCTAGAGAAACATTGTATATGTATAAAAAAAAGTGCACATAGAATTTCATATATGGCTCGAATGCATTTAATGTCGGTCCTATAAGGAGGGATTGAGAAATTTTACTTTTGAACTTGATTTTTTTTATTTGATAAGATAATAATCGGGTACGTACCTCAACAATTAATTACAGGTGTTTTTTTTCCTTAGGCTTTGTTTGGATGCGGAATTTGATGTGAAAAAAAAAATTAGAAAAGTTAACTGACTCAACCATTCGGGATCATTAGATCATCTACTTTTTTTATTTTTATTTTATTTTTTCTTCCTAAATCCTTGATCCAAATACAGCCTTAAAGTTCTTGCTCTATCTAAAAACAAATAAATTTTACTTTTGAACTTGATTTTTTTTATTTGATAAGATAATAATCGGGTACGTACCTCAACAATTAATTACAGGTGTTTTTTTTCCTTAGGCTTTGTTTGGATGCGGAATTTGATGTGAAAAAAAAAATTAGAAAAGTTAACTGACTCAACCATTCGGGATCATTAGATCATCTACTTTTTTTATTTTTATTTTATTTTTTCTTGCTAAATCCTTGATCCAAATACAGCCTTAAAGTTCT
>BRYF01000025.1:12761148-12766148 GCA_030159135.1 Actinidia polygama | reverse complement strand
TAAAACTTGTAGCTTCGTTACTGGTGAACGTACTTAAAATTGTTTAAAAATTAAAAAGGGGCGAGATTATATATTTTTTGAAGATATTCAGTAGTACTATTTTTTTATTATTTTAGGAGGTAATTAATAGTTAGTACTAAAATAATTAGAGTTTTTTTTTATATAGAAAATATAAGAACTTCATTAATATTAAGACACACAGAAAAATATACTGTTCAAAAGGTTTAACCATCAATAAATTAAAGACTCGGACTAATTAACGACCTCAAAAGACCTAACAAAATAGCTAGCTCAACACCTACAAAGATTCAAACTCACCTTCTGCATCAATGGTTGTTAATGCCAATTTCACCTTCAATGACAAAAATGACACCATATTATTGGAAAGCACGGCGTTATAGAGTTTGAAAAATATGAGGATTACTATAGGTGACTATTCTCAATGATTTGTTCTCGTTTACACTTAAATCTAAGTGCAATCGTTGTGACTATTCTCAATGATTTGTTCTCGTTTACACTTAAATCTAAGTGCAATCGTGAAGGATTTTGGAATCATCGATAAAGTCAGGATCCTTATGCTTAGACTTTTTCAGAAGAATTAATCTTATGGGTTGTTGGTTTAATTGCATGTAGACTTGTCCCATATAGTCAATTTTTATTTTTGATGTCCACCCTTAAATAATGGTGTGGAGAGAAAAGACTTTTCTTAGCTTATAAGAGGAGGAGAAGAGTTTTAGGTTCCGTTTGGAACCAGTTTTTTTTGTTTTTCGACCGATTTTTTTTAAGCTTACAAGTAAAAAATCCAGTAAGAATTGACTTTTTTTTTTTTTTTTGCTTTTTTATAGCTAGAGTAAAGTCAGAAAAATAAAAAAATCAAAAAGTCTCGACTTTTTTTGATAGCAAATTTTAAAAAAATTGACTTTTAAACTTTACCAAACGGAGCCTTAATTTCTATTTTTGTCATGGTTGGGAATAATAATTGATGATGAATATTGACCAAGTCTAAATTGTGTTTTAGTTTTATATTTGATTTAAGATCCACCATTTATGCCGTCCATTTGGACATTTCTTCAGTTCCCAATGTTGATCCTGCAAAATCGTGTTTGCTTGGTCGAAAATGATATTCATTGTAACGGTTTCACTCGGACCTAGCTTCGTTGAAATCTAAAAATTGGAATGAATAATATAGTTCAATTATTTTTTGTCTTATTCAAACCATTTATATTGTAATCTTTATTGTAAAAAAATAAATATTATAAATAAATCACGTTGGTCGGGCTTAGTTCAGTATTATTTTATAATTTAATAAATGAGTGTGACAAATAGGACGATACCTATTTTATTATGTTGATCTGTATCCGATCAACACGATTTCTTATATCATTAAAGTTCTTATACTATACAAAATCACGTTGATTGGGTTTAGTTCAGTATTATTTTATAACTTAATAAATTAGTGTAATACACACGATTATATATATTTATCTTGTTATAAATCAATATTGATTAACTGTTGATTTGTATTCAATCAACATGATTTCTTATATTATTAAAATTCTCGATAAGATTTACAATTTGAATGTTTTAGATCATTAAAATGAATTCAAAATACTTAAATTACACCAATTCAAAAATAGCTCGCGGAGAAGCCCGACTCTTTGGCTCTCGCAAAGTTCGAGGATAGTTAGGCGTACACACTCTAATTTATTTTGAGGTGAACCTTTTTTCAGTTTTTAATTATTGTAAAATTTAATTCATACTAGTTTTCGAACAATTATCCATATGTCAAAAACGAGTTGTGAATTCTACATTTAATTTCTTTTGGAATTTCAGTCAGAGGTTCTTTTTGTTTGGATTAGACAAACGAGAAGAAAACAAATGTGTATTTGTCTAAAAACATTATTTAGTTACTTGTAGGAAAATAACTCCTTTCAACCTACTTTTCTTCAAATTAAGGCCCAGATTTAGGGCGTGTTTGGAAGTTAGGGAAACAAAGAGAAAGGAAGAGAAAACAATTTATTTTCTTCCTTTATTGATTGTTCGGCTCTTAATTTGGGTTGATGAAGAAAAAACTAAAAAAAAAAAAAAGAAAACTAGTGAAAAACTATTTTTCTTTTTACTATCTTTCCTTTTTTTAACTTTGATTAATATTTTATTTACCCTTTTTAGAAAAAAAAATAAACAAGAAAAAGTTATTTTCCTGTAATTTTCTATTCTTCCTTATAATTAAACTTCAGAATTTCTCTCTAATTTTCTTTTTCTTACATCTCTCTTCTTTTGGAGCTCCAAACACAGCCTTAATGTTGGAGTGTAGAAGACGTCATTTTGGGACAATGAGTTTAGAGCAATCACGTTACTTTGTCTCCGTTTGCTAATGCTTAAAAGCCATTTTTTTAAGCTTGTTATCAAAAAAGTTAAGATTTTTTATTTATTTTTTTTACTTTTTTAACTTTACTTTAGCTATAAAAATAAGTAAAAAAATAAAAACAAAATCAGTAAAAAAGCTAATTTTGGCTGGTTTTTTTGTGTATAAGCTTAAAAAAAGTCATTCGAAAGCTAAAAAAAACTGATTCCAAATGGAGCCTTTGTTTGAAAATTCTGAACTGCAATTTCGGGTGATTCAATCATTTTAGGGTCTTATTATGGACAGATGCATGATTTGAACATTGAACAAATGAATGCACGTAGAAAATACAGAATTAGTATTTCCATATATGGAATACAATATTAATATTAACATTGAAATGACCAAACTATATAATTTAATAATATTCATACTTAATACGATTATAAAATTCGAGATTTCTATAAAATTAGCAATCAGAACCATCGATTGGGCTGATTGCTTCTTATATGATCCAGACAGTAATGAAAAAAACAGAAGTGTTTGGGCCCGTAAAAGAGCCGAGCAGACTATAGTCTTTGAATCCACTTTAAATGGCTTCAACAACGGCATTAGAAAATTAAATGGAGAAATTACAAAATAAACGCTTGGGTTTGACCTTGATAATAAAAGAAATCCTATAGTTTTAATTATAACAAATAGAATCTTGAAGTTTTAATCAGGTCACAATTATTGTCATTCGCCAGTCTCTGTCCACCTAAGATTCACTAAACCATTTGTTTTTTTTCAAAAGTTTTAAAAAATGACATTGTCCGATGTTTCTCCCCTTTTAACGCACTAATCAATCTACTTCGGGCATATAATCAATCTAATTAGGGTTTTTATTTTCAAGAAATTTTATGCACATTTTCTAGAGTTTTACTTGGAAATAAGTTCGAATTGGATCAATTAGGGCTTTAAAAGGAGATAAACATTGAACGACCTTGTTTTTCAAATTTTTTGGCAGGTACTAGTTGCTTTTGTTAAACTTATGTAAACGGAGATTGATGGATAAATTTAATTATGATAGGATTAAGATTCTTGAGTTTGATTTGTTACAATTAAATTATAAAATTTAATTTGTTACCAAGCTAACGATCAAAACCTAGTCTTTTTTTAATTCCCCCAAAATATTTTAAAGTTGAGCCTATTTACGTAACGAGCTGACCTATACAAGTTTTTATTAAGCCAACTACGAATTAAAAAAGGGCCAAAAAGAGTGATTGAGTATTTTTTTCAAACTTGTATGAAATGGAGGAAAAGCAAATTTTTTTACCAAATTAAAGATGAACAAAATTCTTCATTAATTTAAAATGTTCATATTTACTCAATTTTGTTAAATTTTAAAAGAGAAAGAATTAAAGTGATTTCTCTTTGATAAAAAATGATTAATATTTTTTTTTTTTGAAAATTTGAGAATCTTTTGAAATTGTGGGGAAAAAAAAGTAAGAAATGAATCTGATCCCAGAGACCCAAATGAACATCTAAGTTTCAGTTTCACCATTTCAGCAAATCTCCCCAAACCCACTTCTCCTATCAAGGTAAGATCCTCTCTTTCTCTGATACAAGGATATGTACGACGCTTATGTTGGTTCAACTCTGTCAGTTAGATGCAAAGGGTCACTTTCCTTTCAAGTATCTCTGAGAGGGAGTCAGCACGCAATCGCATTTCTTCCGTTCCCATTGAGGAGTCGTTTGGAAGGAGTGGCACTGCAATGGTGGAATCAACAGTATCAATGCCTTCTTTACGCATAAGAAGATCTCCCTGCTCAGATGAGTTTTCTGAAGCTGGTAAGACTGATGTTTCTGCAAGGCGGTTCATTGGTGCAGGAGCAACCAACCGGTACTGGTGCAACTGAAGTGTCAAGGACTGAGGGGAAGGATGGGGAATTGAAACAAAAAAAGTTTCAACGGAACGATCAAGTCATGAAAGATAGATTTGATGAATGGGAAGAAGCATATAAACTTTAAAGTTTGCAGCGAAGAATTGATGATATGTTTATGAAGGAAGCGCTGTTGGAGGCCAAAAAGGCTACTGATATGTGGGAGGTGCCTGTTGGGGCTGTGCTGGTTCAACATGGGAAAATAATTGCTCGCGGATACAACCTGTAAGTAGTACTAGCTATTTCCTATATATATATTGCCATTAGGTGTAATGTGAAGCTACATTTATTTCAGAGTGGAAGAATTACGGGACTCCACTGCCCATGCAGAAATGATTTGTATGCGTGAAGCTTCTAACCTAATGCTCTAGAGCTGGCATGAGTTTTTCCAGTGTCAGATACATGTTTGAGGTTAAATGTTAGTGCTACAAGGCTACCGTGTGCAGAATCACCAGCGTCTGTAATGCTTTATGGCACCCTCCTGTGGAGTTTGAACCACGACGATTTGTGGCTATGGTTGTCTTGAAAATATAATGTGGAATCTATTTACTTTACTTTCTCAACATTTGGGTTACAGCTTCGAGTAGGGAGTTCCTTGGAAACCTTTTCATTCTACTTGATGCAGTTGCCTTATTATGATAAAAATAGTTAATTGAATTTAGAAAATAAAACTGTACCGATAAAGTTTTATTTCAAGCAGTGAAAATTGATTGAATGAAACAAGACTTAGTAAG
>BRYF01000025.1:12723648-12728648 GCA_030159135.1 Actinidia polygama | reverse complement strand
GCCCGCACAAGATCTATATTAAATATAAAATTATGAACATATAAAAAATATATTTTGGGGCTAAGATTCTATATTTCTTTCTTTTTCATATTTCAAATGTTAAAATTGATAACTTTCACTTTTCATATTAAATATAATAAATTTTATATTTGATCTTACTCATTGAGATCAACAAAATAAAAAATATTTATTTTTTCATAAATTCTAATAAAAAAAAGTTTCAGCAAAATTATATGGCAATGATTTCTTTAGTTTCTTTAGTCTTAGAGTTCACGGTATTTATGTTTTAAGATAAAATATGCAATATATTTTTATTAAATATTTTTAAACATATTTTTCTAGACTATCAAATAAAATATATAATGAATTTGAAATGTTTTTTGGATAATTGAATTGAATTTGAAATTATGTAAAATGAAAAAATATTTATAAAATTTTTTCAATATGATTTCTAAAAGTTTGCTTTTGTTGGAGTTAATAATATTAGAAAGTCATAAATTGAAAATGGTTAATATTTATTATTTTATTTAGTTAACGACAATATTTTTAGGTATAACTAAGAAATTAATCTTCAAAGTTATAGAATTCTTACGAACAACATTAAGAAATTAATTTAACATTGTGTTGATTTTATAATTTATTGTCACCATTGCTAATGAGAATATTTACATTCCGAAAATATAAAATTAACAGTGCGTGAGACTGTGAAAATTTCACATTGATTAATTACATCCTTTTGAGAGATCAAATTGAATACAAAAATTATATGATCTTCACCATAACTCTCAAGTACAAGGCCGTTCTCTGAGAATAATATATGCAGAGCTATCCCAAATTGAGAGATTAAATTTATATTCAAATGATCAAATTAGACTAAAATTTTACTGTTGTCCTTTAAACTTTCAAATCTTGTAAATTATGCCTCAAAACTACTTGAAACATCATGTACGGAGCTGGATTCATAATCTAAAATCTCTCAAAATACTCGGGAGAAAATAAAAAAAGAAAAACATGAAATAAACATTTTGTCATATAAATTGACAAATTCTATGAGAAAAATTTTCGTCCCAACCAAAGAAATTTTCACATCAATAGATATGTGATAACATAATATTTAATTAATGACATTGTTGAATGCCTTTGATGCAGAAATATTAGGTAGTTTTGACATTTCTGAAGTGTGAACCACAACATGTTCACAAATTCTTCTACAAGAAACCGAACCGCATTCTAATTTCGTCTATTCTTTTTCCACGAGATTGTAAATGCAAATATCAGATTTCAATAACCAAGTTTGAAATCAATTGTGCCACGGTTCTTTACGATGCATGCGTCAAGAACGTATGTCTGGCTTATGGACTTGTGCTTTGAAACGGGTACCAAAGTTGTTGGGAATGTGGGTGGTTTTTCAAAAGGACCAAACTTATTTGCGTTCAAAAAAAAATTGCATCGGTGGTACAGTTTAAGTATTTTGAGCCAACTGTAATGATTTAAATTGTTCATATTACGAAAATAAAATAAAAAGACATGAATATCCTCATGTAAGGAGCTTTCGTCACTTTTTCAAACTTATGATTTAAAAACGTAGATGGGCAATATGATGATCGACACATAATGTAAGAATTTAAATGTTAACATTGCTTAAGTGGGTCATAGAAAGAGATAGTCAACCGCGACTTTTATTAAATTTTAGAGGAAAGTGCTAGGCTGATTAGAAACTGATAGTCAACCTTTACTTTTATTAAATTTTAGGGGAAAGTGCTATGAAGTGGTTATGGATAAAAGGTGATGGAAAAATGTTACAATACACATTATACATTATTTTTAAAATAAAATATGCAATATATTTATATTAAATATTTTTAAACATATTTTTCTAGACTATCAAATAAAATATATAATGAATTTGAATTTTTTTCGGATAATTGAATTGAATTTGAAATTATGTAACATGAAAAAAAGTTTCAATATGATTTATAAAAGTTTGCTTTTGTTGGAGTTGATAATATTCGAAATTCATAAAATGAAAATGGTTAATATTTACTATTTTTTTTTAGTTAATGACAATAGTTTTAGGTATAACTAAGAAATTAATCTTCAAAGTTATAGAATTTCTATGAACAACATTAAGAAATTAATTTAACATTGTGTTGATTATTGTGAAATTTTTATAATTTATTGTCACCATTACTAATGAGAATATTCACATTCCGAAAATATAAAATTTCATAGTGCGTGAAACTGAAAAGTTTTAGTGATAGTGATGGCTACGATTGTGATAGGTGATTTGCGGTGGTGTTGGGTGGCAATGGTGATTGGTGGTGATTTTGAGGCAACGGTAAATGATGGTTTAGGAGTGTTTAGTGATAGTTGTGGTGATTCGCAATAGTAATAGTGGTGGATGCGGATTGTGAATCTCTGAAAAATTCTCAATGATTTTTTTTTTTTTTGCTCTGTAAATAAAGATGTACTACTCAAAAACGAATGTACAAAATATACTGGGCATTCCCAGGAGAGATATAGAAGGCCATAGTCTGAATCCACTAGAGATCAAAGGCGATTAAGCATTCGCCCGACTCTAAACAAAAAATGGGATACAAGACTTCATTCTCTATAATCTGGAAATAAATTGTACATGGACATGTATACATGAACCTGAATTCCCCTGATGATAGAATCTGGATACTCAGATTTGCCTTCAAAAATCCGCTTGTTTCTGGCTCCCCAAATGTGATACACCGTAAAGGCCAGGCTAATTCTTTTTAGCTTAGCAGGGAATTTTGTGCCTCTAGCTTCCTTGATCATCCATTTTACCGCTGCTTTTAAAGTTTGCATAGACCGGGTTATACCCAGCCAACTTTTGATTTTGACCCATATTTGGTTGCCTATTCTGCAACGAAAAAAGAGACGATCAATGGTTTCATTCTCGGATCTGCAGAGGGGGCAGACGGGGTCATCAATGTAAGTTTGTAACTTGTCTTTGGTTAGGAGGTGACCCTTAAGACCCAGCCAGAGGATGAATGACTGCCTTGGGGGAGTCGAGCTATTCCAAACAAACTTTGGCCATGTAATATTGGCACTCCTTGGCCTGTAGTACTCATAAGCAATTCTGGATTGAAACACCCCAATGGGAGCCCACTGTACCAGCCGATTGGCTGCATTTTGGATTGAACTCTCTGCATGTATGATTTCCTCTCTTAGAGCAAAGATTGTGGGGATTGGTTGTTGGTTGTGGTTGTGGTTGTGTAGTTGGTAGGCTGTTATGGACTGGGAAATTTTACAGTCCCAAATTAGAAAGTTCTTAATGGAAATGGTAGGGTTGGAAGAGGCAAATGGTGGTGGTGGTGGTGTCCGCGGCGACAATAATAGGTGTTGGCAGGAGCTAGTGGTTGGCGGTTGCAACGTGGTGCGCGCCATGACTCAAATATATATATATATATATATATATATATATATATATATATATATATATATATTCTCAAAAAAGAGAGGAAGAAAATATAGTATGCTTATATATAATTAATTAACCTTTTTCGTCAACCTTTTTCGTCAATTCCATTTGGCTCTAGTATAAACGTCCTAGAAAACAAAAACATTATACTAACGCTTTGGATAGAACTAGTTCCAATCATCCTTAAAGAGGGGTCATGGAGCTAAGGTATCGAGTAGAAAGGTGTTAGATACTCATCCGACCTAATCACTATGGTGAACTTCTACTCAACACTTTAGATTTATTTTAAAATTAAATACCGAATCCTTTGTGAATGCATAAACGAATTAAATATGCAACATGCAAATGAGAAAAGGAACACATAAAAAATAAGAAGAAAAATCACCACAAAAATTCTTTTGAAACTTATCCTTCCTAAAATACGCCCAGCATTTCATTCCAGATTAAAAGAAAAAAGAAAAAGATCTTCGAGACAATTTAGCATCCAATTCATTTGTGAAATTTATCTTTTCAATTTTTTCGTCATCAGGTAACAATCAAAACAACGAGTTTAATATTATAATCGACTAAAATGAGGTGTCTACAGGGTTGCGATTAGTAGTGATGATAGGTACTAGTTGGTGGTAGTGGTTGGTTGATGGTGGTTGGGGGTGGGGTGGTAGTGGTGATGCGAGGTGGCAGTGGTGGGTATTGGTTGATGTTGGCGGGGCGGCTATTGGTGAATATATTTTTGAATCTTATATTTATGATGTTATTTTAAATGTTTTTATTTAATTGACATTATTTTTTCTCAAACTGCTGATATGATACGAGTGGATAACTGATGACCGCGCGTACACCTCCGGAACAAGAGCTCGAAAGGTTATTTTTGCATTAAATTAATGTCTAAGACTTTATTCGTTAAAAAACTTATGAGAGGAGAGTTGTTTCGTCATGGGTTACCAAAACAAGACAGACTTACAAGAATCCCAAAAAGAAATTTGCAAAAAATTCACGAAGATGACATTAATTTGACAAAAATGCACAAACAAGGCCTTGTTTTTAAAAAAGAAATTTATTTCTACACTCCTTAAAATGATTTCTACACTTCAAAATAGGAGTGTAGAAATCAATACCAATAATGGTGTTGATTTCTACACTCCTATTTTGGAGTGTAGAAATCAAAATTTGGAGCGTTGAAATCATTTTTCTTTAAAAATATCAAAGATTATCGACCTTAACATTTAAACATTGTATCATTAGACCTCAAAAGCTGACGAAAGTCTTAATGATTTTTGCTCACATTAGCTGTTGGAATTAGAAGATTTAGAATGATTCACTTTCTAATTACATTGAGAAAGTTTTCCTAAATTTGTCTTTTATAATAGGTCATGTTGACCATAGGTTAATTAAAAATATTTTTCTTTATTAATTTTTTTTATTTAAATTTTCTCTATGCCTATGTATAGGCTCCTCTTATACACAAAATAATATTTCAATATAATATTTTATTTTTCTATCTATTTTTCAACTTTAGCAAAAGGGCGTTCGTTAAAAATCCCAAATATCT
>BRYF01000025.1:12706148-12711148 GCA_030159135.1 Actinidia polygama | reverse complement strand
AGCCTTTTTTGAATTTTCGTTGTATATCTGTAGGGTCATGACGGACAAATGATTCAATAATGACGTATTGGCTTGAGTTGAAGGTCTAGGGTTTAATTTGTTTGGCCTTGCACGTACTAGTGACTGTGAGAGATAAAATGAGTTTTTTAGATTACTTCTATATTTATTTAATTTATTTTTGGCCAAATTTTATTTTATTTTATCGGTTTGTGTTGATTAGAGGTATAGAAAAAATAAACACCTTTTTTAATTTTTTGATTCCTCTAATCAAGACAAAGCGAAAAAGTACCAAAACAAAGTTAAAAAAAATTCATTACATTCACAAATAATTCAATAAAAAGCATCAAGAATTAATTCGGTGTGTATGATACATGTTATGTAACCTTCAAAGTGGTTGCTTATGGTCTTCCATGCATGTATTCTTGGAACATCAATAAATTTATGTTGGTATATTCAGTGGATGGGTCTCATTCATAACCACGAGAGTTAAGAATGAGTTCTGAAATTGTTGACACTTACAAGTATGAACAAAATTTTAATATCTAAGTTCACACTTGCTAGTATGAAATAAGATTTTTTGTTCATATTACCATGAATGAACAAGAGTATTTTGTTCACACTTCCGATTTTGAACAGTGTTCTAAGAGTTGGAGTCCTAGGCTTTTTTTTTTTTTTTTTCACACTTACGTTTATGAACAATTATTTTTCGTTCTTCTTTGTATACAGGAACAAATGATAAATGTTAATCTTTACAATTATGAACAAAAAAGATTTATTCTAACTTTTGAGTATGAATAATTGTTTAATGTTCATCTCTTTATATACGAACAAATAGTACAAATATTTTGAAACAAAAGAATTTTGCGAGTAATTTACTTATCTTTATCATAATATAATATTCTAAAATATCTATTTTATGGTTCTCTGTTGTTTTTTTTTATTTCAAAAGTAAGATTTGTGTGTTTTGGGGAAGAGAATGGTAGAGTTTGTAACATTTAGTTCTAAAAGATGACAATGGAAGAAAAAATAAAAAAAATGATAAAAGTGGGATGTAACTGAGTTATAACTAGGAGTTTTTTTAGTTTGTCCATAATAATAATTTTATTTGAGGGTGTAATCGTAATAATAAAAAAATTATTTTTTTTGGTTGCAATGAGACCACTTTGGTTTGCATTTAGAAGCCCCCGGTTATTATGATTATCAAATAAAATTACTAATAAGGACAAACTAAAAAAAGTAATCCTAGTTATAACTCAACACACCCCACCTTTACAATCTTTAAGAACAAATAAGCAATTGTTTAACTCGTATGTGAACGCAAAATCTTTATTGTTTTGTGTATGTGTTTGATCTTGATAGCAAAGGGTAACGTGAGTTTTTACCCAACAAATGGATAGAGGATTAGCTTCCCCAATTCCCTGTTCCAGCTCCCTGTCTCAATCCCAAATGAATGACACCTGTCAATTTGTAATTTATCATAAGAGGTTGTGAAATTTACAAAATTACACAACCTTTCCTGATAAAATACAAATAGACATGTGTTATCCATTTAGGACTGGGACAGGGGCCTGTCCGAAATGTTTTGGGACATCTGATCCGCTCTCCAACAAATGGTGATTCAGTGCTAGGTTGGAGACATCAAAGCAATTTTTGCGAAGAACCAAGAAGATCTTGCAAACTGTCCAGATTCGAAGTTTTTCCCTTGAAAATGGAATGTGGAGTCTCAAGTTTCTCCCTTTGAGGAATGTGGAGTCTCAAGTATTTCCCTTGAAAATGGAAAACCCGACTGGAGAGTGTCCTCATTTTCCCATCTTCCCTTTTCGATTTTCCCATCTCATCCGACTTCACTAATCACTGAGTCTGAAAACTTGGCAATATTTTCGTCGAACTCATCTGTCGCGCTGTCCTGACCTGTTCTTGTTCTGTTTTGTCTCTGATGAACTCTTCATCTGTAGCCAAATAAAATTGGAAGTCACACATAAATTGAAAAACAATGATGATCCGAATATTGCAGTCTGTGCATTGGCCTATATTGCTATGTTGCTTCAAAGTATATACTTATTTTATGCATATAACCTAGGTGAAAAATAGGAAACATGTATGTATCAGTGTGTGGTTAAGTGTGACAAATTTTGAAAACAAAATTTCAAAAGCAAAACTAGGTACCACATGAAATGGTGCCCGAAATGGAGTCATACTCCTGTGAGAAAGACCCTTTCCCGCACTGCTGCTTGAGGGCGGTTTTAAGCTCGATGAGAATCTCCATTTGTTTTTTCAACAAATCCCCTCTCTCGAGGAACTCTTTCTCTTTCATTCGATAAAATTGGTTCACCTTGTTGAGTTGGAGGTCCAAACACGCGAAAAACTCGTTTGCTGCGTCGGTGTCTGCAAATTGCTCCAGCAATTCAGTCTCATACAAGTCCCAGGTGCTAGCCGAGGCCGCAATTTTTCAATAATTTCACTTATTTTGTTAGTAGTGCATAGTAGCAATATTGATATGCACTGTATGAAGGTCCTAAAACTAGCCAACATCAACTTTTATGCCACCAAATTAAGACATCCGTTAGCCATCAACAATGCCAATATGGCTAGAAATTCTCCTATAACTGTTGCGTTCGGATCATGGAATTTTGAGGAAAATGGAGAAAGAAAAGAAAATAAAGTAAAAGACGCTAAATTTCCTTGTCTTACTTGGTTTGGGAAATGAGAAGAAAACTAATTAATAGCTACTTGTTGTAAGAAAATTTTCTTTTGTTTTAGCCATAGAATATCCTTAACAAATCTAAAATTCAAAAATGGAATGCTTAATTTACTATAACAGATATAACATAAATTACTTTTAGGTTGTTTGGTTGGTCCAAGTGTTGAGTTTGATTTAGTCTTAGTTATGTCAAGAATGGACGTTAAAGTATATAATTTCTTTGAATGAATCATATATATAGTTATGCTGCTAGTAGTACTAGTAGCAGTCCTTGTGGTGAAGAAGGTTCTCAAGTTCTATTCTCACCAACTTGCCAACATGCCATCTTAATTAAGCTTCCACTACCAAAAAAACAAAAACAAAACGAAACGAAAATTTAAATTTGAAGCCTCCATCTCCCCCTCACCCTCTCCCTGTCTCTCTTTAATATCAACACCAAACGTCGAAATCGTACGTGGAAAATTGACGTTGTCGTCGGCCCTAATTAGCGGCTGACTCAAAAATATGCTGCCTGTTGTTATTATGTTACATCTCCCTCTCGCTCATATCTTTTATTTCACTAACCAATTCTGTAGCTTCTGGGTTTTGAACTTTTGTACAAGTGTTTTATATGTAGTACTGTTCCAGTACTCTTGGTTTATGTTGAAGTCGTTTTTACCATCTTCGACCGTGTTGTTGTCACCATCTTTATTGACGATGGCGGCGGTGTAATAATTACCGATGCCAGTGTCATAATTGTCATCGGCGTCGATGTTATCACTATCAGCACCCATTGTCAATTCATTTCTCCTTTAAATAAGTGTAAAAAACAAAAAACACAATCATTTTTTTTTTAAGAAATCAAGCACTTAAAAGATTTAATGGAGTTATCTATCAAGGACGCTATTATAATTACCCCATATTTTGATTTGCCAATTTCATCATGACAATTTTGCCCAAAAACGAAATTACCTTGTAGGATATAGACCAAAAATCAATTTTCCTGAGCACCCCACTCTTCACCGCGCCGTCCACCCGCCGTCACCAGCGCCACCATGGCAATCGCCCCTGCCCACCTCCACAAGGAGCCCCTCCTTAGGACAGGAGCCTCTTCAAACGGGGAGAAAGAGAGAGAGAGAGAGGGTTTCTATCCAAATCCACTGTAACGACCTAACAGCCAATGTGCGGCCTTAGCTTGTCAAACGGGTTCTTATTTTCGGTTCAAGAGCGCCGAACAACGTGTCTTTGTTGGATTTTGGAAGGGCAAACCTACGAGAGCCAAAGCTCGTTCGAAGAATGCTGAATTTTCTTGACCATGGTTTCTGATATAAGCCATGTACGCCGTTGTTTTTGGGATATCTACCAGAAGTGGAGGAGATGGTGACTGGTGGAGGTGGTTCAAGTATAGGGATGGGGAGAGGTTGGGATGGGTTGCAACAGTGGAAGAGATCGTGGATGGTTGAGTGGTTCCGGTGAGCGTAGAATTAGTGTTTTTTTTATTTGAAGATTGGTACATTTTCGGTATTAAGGGGGTGTACCGAGGCCAAATCAAATCTCTAAAACTAAGGTGGGGTGTACTTAAAAATTTGGATACAAATATTTTAATATTTTTTAACTTATCTTCTACTATTTACGGTTGAAATCTATTTGAATTAATTCAATACTTGAGATTTCACATGAGACTAGTTCCCTCCTAAAAAATAATAAATAATATTACTTTATTTTTTTCAAATGTGTAGAACCCACATAGATTATGATCTAATGACCCAAAAATCTCTATAGCCGGACATATTTTTTACCCATTTGATTATTTTTTTAATAAGACTCCCCCACAAAAAAAATTTAAAACACACCTTTCTTTCTCTCTCATTTTTTTCAAACTAGCAACACTTTTTCCAAAATATTATACTTTCTAATTTGTTCATCATTTTATAACAATGTATCTTTTCATATATGCATGGAATTTATCTCTTATATGACGTTTATGTCTTATCTATTTTTTAGGTTGTAAAACTCTAATACCTAAGAAGTGATATTTTTTTAACACTTGGAGTTCTGTAACAATGCATACATAATCCTTCTAGTGCTTATAAATTGACAAAAACACCTTGCAACGGATTGAAAAATATACAAAATCTAAAGTAACAGAACCTTGCAATGTAGTTAGTGCATATGTTCAAAAATACACAATATCTATCTAATCTATGGTCCCCAAACTTTATTTATTTAATTTAATTTTAAATCATATTTTACATACATATTTATAAGCAATTGAGACTTGATGAGTTACTAGGACAAAAAAGGAGGGACAAGAAATCTA
>BRYF01000025.1:12686148-12688648 GCA_030159135.1 Actinidia polygama | reverse complement strand
GACAAAGGCCGAGATCTCCCGCTTAGGATACAATAGCCTAATTGATGGTTGGCTCAGATGCAAATTGCAGAAGTTGTACAACCCAATGCTTTTACCAATAAGGACACATTTCTTCGGTCCAAAATTTCTTTATGGATTAGTGTGAAAGTAGTTTGGTAGTCGTACATGTTATTGAATGAGGCTAGGTTAGACCATCGGAATTTAACAAATGATAGTTCGTCATTACCCAACCGCTTTTGTATTTTCGTACGTGATAGGTTGGGAATATGAGAGGAATATTATTTAGTCAAAACATGCACATAATTTTCCTAAAACGCGCTAATATAACATTTTATTTGTGGCCCATGACTTGGTCTCCATCTGGGCGGAATTACTAAGGGTAGCGGGGTTTCGGCGGCCCTGACTTATGTGCAAATAATAAATTTAGTAAAATGTGTGTCTATCTTTCAATTTTTCTTTTTGATTCAATCCCAGTAAAATTATTTATAATTAGACAATAATATACGCTAATTTAATTTGTGTGCGTTTCATCGAATAATTGCACTTGAACGCCATGAATCCCAAATCTAAAGAAGAAGATATAAAGTAAAAGTTAACAATAATAATAATAATCAACGTGTTAAAAACTATGCATCTATTAGGGCTATGAAATCTCTCTCGGTGAACTTGAGAGTAGTAAATCGAAAATTGTATTTTGTTCACAGTAAAAAAAGCGTGCATAAGTAGAATATGTTAAGTAAAAGTTTCGCGTGGTTATATAAAATCCTAATAGTTGGTGAGAAATTTTTCTTGAGGTTATATAAAAGCCTAATTCCATCCTTCGCAAGAAGTAATAATTAATTGTCGACTTTATGTCCACTTTTTTTCTTTCCTTTATTTATATATTTTTGTTGCGAATGTTTACGTATAGTTTTCCATGTAGATGCAGTCTTCTATTCTGAGTCTTTCTTTTTCCTTAAGAGGTCGTTTGGCTGGCGGATATGTTAGGGGGATAAGTTTTAGAGGGGGATAAATTTTAGAGGGAATAACTATTGGAGGGGGATAATTTTTAATTTTGTTTGGATAAAATTTAGAATGGGTGGATAAGGGTGGGGGATAAGAAAGAAAATACATATAGAGAAATAAAATATAAAATATTTAAATATGAAAAATATATATTTTGTTTCTCTATATATAAAAAAATAAAAATATACATTTTTTTTCTCTATATATATTTTTTTCCTTATCCTCCACCCCCTTATCCCCCGGATAACTTTTAGTTAGGGTCTAAGCCACCCAAAAATTATCCGCCTTTATCCACCTGCTGGTCTAAAAATTATCCGGGGGAAAAAGTTATCCGTCAGCCAAACATCCGGGGAGAAAAGTTATCTGGGGGGAAAAATTATCCCCCCTCCTTATCCCTTTGCCAAACGGGCCCTAAGAGTCAAAATAACAAAAATTTTAAAGAAATTGCATTACCCAAAGCAAAATCTATAATACAAGTGTATCATAAAAATAGTACTATGACTTGAAGTTATTCCTATATCATTCTTTAAACAATAAACTTGTAAGATGGCCAAAACAAATTATATGCATAATTGAATATTTCTGTCAAGTCTAAAATCATATATACATCACCCACAATTTTGAGTCTTTGATCTCGGATTAAGGGAGACATGATTCATGAATGAGAGGCACAATACCAAGTCACCAATTTGTGAAACTGTCATGGAATAAAATATGTCGGAGATAGTGCATTTCTGCAATATATTAACAGTGCATATTTACATGTAGTGAAGCTAAAGGTATAAGAAAAAAATGCTACACCGATAAAACCGATTACACCAAACCTAACCGGTAAATTTTAGTCCTAGCGTCTCCCTTGTTTTTATATATTTTCAAATCAGATATCGTATAATATTATTTAGTCCCGTGTGTAAGATAGCTTATGGACTAAGCCAAGTCAAATCAATGGGTGTTGTTGAAATTGGTGTGAATGGCCCATGTTAGCGATCCCATCTTGGTTGATTTAGTAGTGAAGAATTTATGAATCCAACAACCCTCAAATCAAGGGAGAAAAACATTATTTCCACACACGATGTTTGAAAAATGGGGGTTATGTAATTCCAGATTAACTCACTATAATTTTCTTTATTTTCAGGTTAGGGACATCATTTCTCAGTTTTAAATCACCAAGGAAGAGATAAATCTCATAGCATTAGAGTGCGCGCTACTAGTAAAGAATATAAAGTGAGTTTTTTTATGTAGAACGTTGGGTATATAAAAATTAGGGATATATTTCTTGGTATACTAGGCTCGGAGTGTGATAGATATTTGGTTTCTTAAAACTTTTCTTCTATTGTGAAATATTATTTACCATCTTACCTGTGGACGTAGGCTATAAATATTATTTACCATCCGGGGTAACATACTAATTTTAACATAAAGAATTTCTACTAGAAATTCATGATTTAAAAGTTAGTTAAATATTCATGATTAAAATTTCAATTTTAGTTCATTG
>BRYF01000025.1:12631148-12636148 GCA_030159135.1 Actinidia polygama | reverse complement strand
ATAAGGTAAATAATAAGGATTAAGATCCATAGGAAGATCTTAGAATAGCTTGTTTTATGCAAAATGCCAGTAGTCTCTCGCATTTGGTCAGTTTTCGCTGATGATTTCAAAATTACGAATTAAATTTTTGATTTTTTTTGTTAGATTTTTCACACAAGTTTCAAGTAAATCCAAATGGCCTAGTTATTTTAGATTTGATTTAGTTTTCGAATTTTTCGATTTTAGTGAGCTTTTACTGTTTAGTCAAAATAAATTACTCTTTCAGTTCTTGAGAAAGAGGAATATGAAAATATAAAATGAGTTATTTTTTTTTGTCTTTAGTATTTTTTTTTATAAATGAAATGCAAATGTATACATTTTTAGTCTCCTCACGTCAAAAGAAACAAAGTTAACATTTTGGTTATACGGTAAAAAAATTTGTTAAAAATAAAAAAGTCGAAAACTAAAACATCTAAAATTGAAATTTAAAAAAAAAATTAGCCCGAACTGGGGGTGATTCTATTTGAACCCAAGAAATTTCTCTCCAACCCCATTTTGTAATTTGGATAAATTTCACTGATCTTCCTTGAGGTTTTTGACAATTGCAACTATTTTTCTATAGTTTTTGAAATAGCACAAGGTTCCTTATTTTTAAAACTATTATCAAGATTGTTCACTTAAGCTATTTTTTTAAGTACTTCTAATTAAAACGAACATAAAAGATAAATATTTATTATCTAAATTCATTACAAAAATAAGAGCAATTTTGAGGGGGAGACAATATGAAAACTAAAAAATAAAGACAATCTTGCTATTTTTGTCATGAGGGAATCTTAATAATAGTTTTAAAAGTAAGAGAGGTCAGTGTTATTTCAAAAAAATATAGAAGAGACGACTTATTTGTCAAAAATTTGAAGGAAAGTCAATGAAATTTACCAAAATAAAAAAATGGGTCTAAATAGAAATTTTTTGTATCCAAATAGAATCACCCCAACTAGTTGCAAGAATGCTCATCTATCTATCACTCTAGGGGTAGCGCCGTTGGCAATCTCGTGCTTCGGGAGGCGTAGTGAATGCGTGAGGCTGGGTTCGAGGCTTACCAACGGCGATTGCTTATCCACTTACCTGTGGTGGGAGGAGTCATGGGGGAACCCACTGCCCCGGTTCTTGCTCATAAGGTCTTAGTGTTGCGCTGGGCCCGGTTGGGATTTTCCGAGTTACCAAAAAAAAAAAAAAAAAAAAAGAATGCTCATGTATCTCTTACCAGTTGGCAGTTACCACCACATGTTTATCTTGTGGAATTCAAAATAACTACATTAAAAGCCCCTGCAGTTTTACAAATATCATACTTTGACTCCACTACTTTCAATTGTGACCTTAAGTGAAATTGCACAATCACGCTTCTGTTTATGTAGCAATTTTGATAATACAGAAAATTGGCATGCGAACCGCACGCAACATTTTTCAGGCCTCATTATCACCCTCAAACCCCCACACTTTCACTGAAATTCCACTTTGGTCCTCTGGAATTTCACCAAATTTCATTTTGAGCCCTTCACTTTTAATTGTTCATGTGAGGCATACATGCCACTTACTTATATTGGTTCATTACCATCATTAAAACTAGACAATAGATAGGATGACTTTGCTACGGACTTTACTTTTAAGGGCAAGGGGTTGGCCCTAAATGAGATTTCAGTAAAAATATTATGGATTTGTGATGCTAAGTGTACCATTATCTTCAGATGCATTTTCGTTACATGGTTGTAGATATGTGCATATAATATACTAATTACAGGACTTACCTTCCTCTTCCTCTTCCACTTCCTCTTCCTCTTAGGTTCAGAATTAGACTTTGTGGCAGCCTTCTTGGGGGCTGCCGATGCACCACCATCACTAGTCTTGGCTGTCTCCTTCCTCACCTGCCCAAACAGTTGTGTGCCAACAGGTTTCTCAGCCTTCATTGATGCCATTTCTTTTCACAAATTTAATACAAATAAATGTATGTCTAATTGCACTTGTCCGACGTACGTTTAAATCTGCCAAGAAACATAGGATATTTATTCTAGAGTTGCTGGAGGAATGAGAATCGGAAGTTACTAGTGAGGAGATGGTGACAGCTAAAGAGAATAGAATAAGTGAATAAGAACAGCACTTGATCAAGGACAGAGGATCTGATACTTTGGTATCATAAGCCAATCTTGAAGCATATATATCAGATGCGATATTTATTGTTAAAGGCATTTTCAATAAATCGCTCCAATGTTACACGGACTCTCTTATTTTTCCTAAATACTTGTTCAGTAGATATAACATGTGTGCGTGACAGTATCCTCACTCAATTTAGACCCATGAAGCACGAGTATAGGTACAGAATACGATTACGGTACGGGTATGGGTAAGGGGTACGGCAAAAATCTAAAAAGTAGGGTACGGATACGACCTCGGTACCGTAATATGTATATATATATTTTTTATAATTTTTAATACATAATATGTATAGGAAACAAATATACAATTAATTTTTGTATAATTATAGTTATATTATAATATAATTATACTTTAACCCCTCAATATTTATTTAGTTTCACAAATTAAACTATTTTAATTTTAAAAAATAACAAATTGACCCCTTCCGTACCGGAGACGTACCCATAAATCTCAAACGTACCAGATACTTTTTTGCCGTACTCGGTACGATTTTGCCGTACCGGGGGCCGTACTCGTACCCGGTACACATACGGCTACTTTTTTGAAGTACCCGTGCTTCATAGATTTAGACACTTGGATTATCTAAATTTAATGATATTTGAAGAAAAAAAAGTTTACATTAGCAAAAAAAACAATACTTCTAGTCTTACACATTGACAAGAGAGAGAAATTATGTATTATTTCTTAACCCTCCATTACAAGAAAAAACGCTTTTTGCCTCGAGGTCATGCCGACGCAAATACTCATTTGAAATCCAAAGCATCTACAGTAAAATACACATTGAAATCAGGCTGATTTGATGCAGTTAGCAGAACCTGCTAGGAGTTTTAGTGACAACATTATGTTTTTCCACAATAACTGGTCTAATACTGGCATATTTATGTGGAACCTTGTCCGTTGAACCAATTTCAAAAGTATGTGGGTAGATTCTGGAACAAAAAATGCAATTTTCCAAATAAAATCCAATCTGATCGTACAAAATTAATCTAAGGTACTATCTTGTGTTTCGAATATGGAAAATTCTGAACAATAATCGTGTCAAATTAGAACGACACAGCCCCATAAACACCTGTATCCTGTTTCTGTCGTCTAGTCCATGAATAAGTTGCACAGGAGACAATCCAAAGTGATGGTGATCTAAGTAATTTGGAAGCAGCAGTTGTGCTGTGATTGTAGGCTCTGCTGCAGTGATCCGAGCACTGAAAATTATAATGGTTCACTGCACAATTTATATCCATAACATCACGCAAATGATTTGAATGCAGTAGAGTTAGCCATGGCTCAATTTGTTTGAAACTAAATATACTTATGGACAGGGACGGAGCCAGAATTCCGTCCCCGGGGGGCCCGAAAAATTACTAAATTAAGTCCGTAGTTATTAATATGTAATTTATTAAAGTAAAATGACTTTATTTTTATAAATATAAAACTTCAGGGCTAAAAAGTGTAATTTACAAAGAATATTCGATGACGTCACGTGCGCTTGGAACTGTTGGCACGTGGCGCGCGTGGGCCCACTCGTCGTCTACCTCTGTCGGCGCGTGGAGTGCGTGGTGAGAGTAGATCTCACGCGCAGACATTTTGGTGGCGCGTGAAGGTGCGTGTGGTGTCTTATGTAATCTGTTTTTGATATTTTGGACTCGTATCGTCGATAAGAACACATTTGTGCTATCAAAAATCTATTTTATTTAGATTTAGGGGGGGCCGAAATTTAAAATTTTGATTTTAAATTTTTAAAATTACATATAAATTTTTTTTTTTAAAATCTGAGGGGAGCACTGTCTCCACGTAGTTCCGTCCCTGCTTATGGACTTCACTCCCCCTAAAGATTTTAAGCATTGCTTTCACAACATCGTCCATGATATAATGCAAATGGGCCAAAGGTGATGAATAACTTCCACGTCCATTCTTCTTAACTCCGTCAAGTCGATTGTTTTTTTCCCTTCATTTTATTTCCTCAATTGATCATCACATAGTCACCCATATTTTCGAAAATTAATACCATCCCATGGGAAGGATTTGCCTATTAATGATTCGTTAAAAAACTTTCGCATACCGTTAAAGTCTCGACCCCTCTGACTTATGTTCAAGTAATTTATATACAATATATATTATATTTAAGTTTTAAAAAAATTATACTATTGACATCCCCACATGAGTTTATCCCAATTTTATACTAAAAAAATAAATTATCCCAATTTGAATTTATTTTTTTTCGAGATTCTATCCTAGTAAAATTATTTATATTTGGACAGTAATGAATGCTAATTTAATACGTGGACGTTTCATCAAATAAGAGCATATGAGTTGGGAGATCCCGTGTTAAAATTAGTATTTTGCAACCCACATGTGAGTTGGTAATGGCTAGACTAGAGATCGTTTTGAGTATGTTTATGTTTTTTCTTATGAGTGATTGGGGAGTAAACTGTAATAATTAGAACTTTGTGCGTCACTAGAGATACATCTATTAACACAAGGAACATAAAGTCTCATTTAGGGTTTAAAACCCCAAATCCGTCGATCTCACATTTTCTCTCTCATTCTGCCTACACATCCACACCCGTCCGCGACCCCACACCCACCAACATCTCCTCGGCGCGATCTGTGTGACAATGCCACCGCCGGCCGTCTCCGCCTCCACCACGACGCCGATCGACGCCCGAGTCCCCTCCTCTCTCTTGGTCTCTCTCTCCGATCTCCCCCTCACCGTCCGACCACCACCACCCTCCTCTCTCTCTCTCTCTCTCTTACCACTGCACCACCACGACCACCACCATCATTTCCCCGTTCCATTTTTCTCAATTTCCTCC
>BRYF01000025.1:12608648-12611148 GCA_030159135.1 Actinidia polygama | reverse complement strand
CTTCTAGATATCTAAAGTTTGGAGCTCAAACTTTATGGTAAAGTTTGCGTTGTGGGTTCACTTTTAACTTACATCAATAATATGTACCGTTCAGCTAGTAGAATTTACCGAGAAAATTATTCATACAAAAAAATTAGGTTAATCGGATATCGTTAGCCACATGATCATATCAATTACTTTAAGTATATCAAATATAACTTTCAGTATAAACCGTAATTTTTTTTAAGATAAATGTATTTCAATCACATCCCTACAAATCTTCAATCAATCTTATTTGCTTCTTGAATGATCTTCTCAATGTGTATTACAAAATGAACGATTCAAATCACTTAGAAAAGTTCAGAACAAATTCATATTTGATTAATTATTTTTTAATTATACATTTAAATTTTAAAAAAAACTTGCTCCGTAAAATTCTTAATCATGGTCAAGAGAGTCTTTGTTAAAATAAAGTGAAGCATCCCACTTGTGTCATGTCTTTAGCAGTGCGATTCACCGTATGGTCCATATCTTATTCCACTTTAGCTTGTTATTCCCACTCTATAACTTTGCCAAGCATGTGATAGTGAATACGAAGGCACTTCGTATTGAAATTTGAACCATGTCCAAATACTCACATTTGTTTGTGCTTACGTACAATTATTATATAGTGTCTAGCTAGGACCAATCGTGAACGTATTGGAGTGTTCGTTTCTAATACACTATATCTGTTTGAATCTTTTAATTAATATGTTCGATCCATATATATTAGTAGAGAAAATAATTTATCAGATACCATATCATCGTTGACACGTGGTATCACAGTCCAAATGCGGTTCAGAGACGGAGCCAAAACTTAGATTCAGCGGATCAAAATTGTTAGAAATTATCTTCAACGGAGTCAAAATTGTAGAATTTAAGACATATTACTAATTTTTTGTGGAGTCAAAATTACATTTATGATAAATTATATTAGGAATAGTAGTATAATTTTGTGACCCCACTTGTCCTATAATAGCTCCATCCATGCAAATACCGACTACCATGCCAGCATAATTACTACATTATGCATATATGACAATTATTAACTTTTGAAATTAGTAGCTAGTTGCGTTGGTGATATTACGTCACATAGTAGCACTATTGCAACAAAAATTATCATATAGTAGCACTATTGCAACAAAAATTTACCCACATTATTGGATAGGTAATAAAGTAATAAATACATAAGCGATAGTCGACAAGCATATAATATTCTTAATTAACACCAAAAACTGAGTAATAAGTACATAAGCGATAGTCGACAAGCATATAATATTATTAATTAACACCAAAAACTGAGTAGCAAGAGGCTTTACATGGATATTTAGCCAGAGGTTTTGGAGTTATATTATAGTTGTGGAAACCCTAATTGTTATTCGCTAGCAAAGAACTAAGAAAAGGTAATTATTTATTAATTAAGCCTAAATTTAGGAAATAAAAATATCAAAAATAAAAAGATTGCTCATATCTGGAATCTAAAACGAAAAAAAAAACATAACGCCAAAATTATAGCTCAAATCAGAATTGAATCACCTGAGAAATTGACAACATAATTGTTTCCTAAAATAAATAGTTTTTCAAACCGAAGCCCGAGAAGCCCACAGCAAATCAGCGAGTTTTAACTGTTTCAATCGTTTCCAATCAAAGATTAGCGGACTCCATCCGAAAATTTGGTGAGTGACAACGAAAAAAAAAAGTTAAAAAGAATCGAATGATTCTGAGCAATTAAATTTTCTAAATATTTTATTTTTACATCAAATTTTTAATTCAAACATAGTCTTATATACAAGCATTGAAGAAGCACACGTGTAACGATCCGGGTCCTTATACGTGGCAAAACGAGGATCAACAAATCAAAAAGTGTCACCTTTTGATTTTTTTATTTTCTTTTTTATTCCGACATCAAATTCTTGATCCAAATACAGACTTACACAAAAATCGACGAAGCACATGTGTAACGATCCGGATGCTTATACATGGCAAAACAAAGATCAACAAATCAAAAAAAGCCACCTTTTGACTTCGATCCAATGGGTCATTTTCCAACACAACACGTGATCACTACTAGTCCACAAAAAGGTTTCATTAATCCATATCCATTGCTTAAAGCCTTAAAGTCTCATTATTTGACAACTATATGCACTTTCTCACCCTAATGCTGATTAGGTTTTGTGCTTTTGGCCATAAAAAAAAGTGGTATTTGGTTTGACATGTGGGGTGGTAATGCACTGCCCAAATGTTCCCATGGTCTCTATGAATGTGTATATATAAATATATATTAATTATATATACTTTTTATTATATATTAATTAATTAAATATATTTGGATTGAAAGGGCATGTACGGATTGAACATGCACAAGACAACTCACCTTGTTTGATTGCATATTCTTATACTTAATTATTACCCTTAATTCGTTGATGGTGCCACATGAAAGCTCAGTATGGTTATCTAAATTTCTAGCTAGTTTAATTTTTTA
>BRYF01000025.1:12581148-12583648 GCA_030159135.1 Actinidia polygama | reverse complement strand
CATCCCAATAATTACATTAAAACTAGTCATGTCTAACACGATAAGGGTCAAACACAAATCGTCGATCACCAATCTCAATCTCTTATACTTACAAACATATCTCCAAGTCAATCTACCTCCAAATGAAATATCTAATAGAAGCATTAAATCTAACACCTCTACCTCCAATCCATATGCCAAAGCAAAAGATGATGCTATGAATGAATGTAATGCTCCCGTGTCAATGAAAACACGAGTCCACAAATTAAATACTATAAAAGTACCTCGTATAACAGAGGTATCCAACTGCAGCTCATGTTGTCCTGCTATACCCAATGGTCCCACTGCTGATGTCATAACGTAAACCTATCCCTGAGTCCTTTGACACTACTGAACTATAGCATGTGGTGCGGAATGGTATGAAGTTTGCGTCAAGGTAAAAACTAGATTGGTCCTCGAGGCCTGAATTGATTGAGTAGGTTGTTGTGACCCTGTAGTTTCCTGATTATTCCTCATTTGCGGACACTGTCTCATGACGTATCCAACTTGACCATAGTGAAACCAAGTAGGTGGTCCCCTAATCTGTGACTGCTCCTAATCCTGCGCCTGCGCATGCCCGCGGGAGTATCCCTTCTGTTGCGACTACCTCTGTTGACCCTTTAGTGGGCAGCATGCATTGCGATGCCCTAGTTGGTGACAACTAAAACAAATCGGCTCTTCCCGATATGTCTGGTCAGATGATACTACAGAAGTGGCGGGTGAATACCTTGCCGAATATTGCTATTGTGTGGTAGAACTCTTTGACTTTTTAAAAGAACTCCCTTCAGACTGGTTGCTAGTCCTCTCATGCTGTGACTTAGGATTTGTAATCTTCCTAGTCTCATCTAGTGTCTCCTCAATAGCCTCCACTAAGCTAACCATTGTTGAGTACACCTTTATCAAATTCCCTGCAATCTTATTCCTTATGGACGGCCTAAGCCCCGTCATAAACTATTTTGCTTTCTCCTCCTCAGTCGACACAAATGCCCTCGTAAATCTCGACTAACTAGTGAACTTGGCCTCATACTGAGCCACGATCATACTTCTTGGAACCAAATTGATGAACTCCATCCTCAACGCCTCCTTAGCCGTATCCGTAAAATACTGATCTAAGAAAAGCCTTCTTAAATGGCTCTCACTCCTTAACCACACTCTCCTCCATGGTTTTTCACCATTGGAGGGCATCCCCTTACAATTGATAGGATGCAAACAACATCCTCAACTCCTCCTCAGTCACCAAGATTGTGTTTAACGTTCTTGTAACCTGCTCCAACCAATTCCGCAACTAACAGGTCCAGTTCGCCCTTGAACGTAGGCTGGAGAAGTTATAGAAAGGCCTTCATTGCCGTCGTAGCCCTAGAGTTCGTCTCTCTAATCGGCACTTGCATTGCCTGCACCGTGTTCCTCACCACATGTTCAATAGCCGTGAATACCCCTTGCATAAATTTCGCGCCACCCATCACCTCCGGTGGAGCACCTCCAACTCCTCCAATATTTTCTCCAGAAGCACTAGTTCCTCCTCCCATTATTGACTCTTGATGATTGTCATTATCACCCTCTTTCCGGTTCCCATGAACCTCGCGTGCCACTCGAGCTCCACGAGCTCCCGTAAGTGACTTCGCGCGATCTCTTGCTTTACGTGGTGGCAGGTTCTACAGAATGCCACAAAAAAATCAAACAATCATATTTACTTATGATTCAGTCATAACACTTGCCATACCATATGTAAATCAATAATAAGATACAACGTATACCATGTATGTTCATATTAGTCTCATTACATAAATAGCACACTCACATTACTCCTTAACACTTAGACCCAAAATAAATGTGGTATAGCCATGCTATGACTCATAGGTACTCGAACCACATAAAATTCCAAGTAACAATTGTGTATGTGAAAAATAAAAAATGTGATTTTGTATGTGTACTTAAAATTTTAGGTTGAGATTTATGTCAATGATTATGAATATTATTCAATAATAGCTTATTATTATTAACAGTTTTTGAATGCATGTATAGTATGTTGTTGCATTTAGATTTTGATAAATATAACATGGACATATGATTGAACTTGTGGAAAATATAAAGTTTGTTGTTTGCATTGAGACTTTTAGTAAAATGCAAAGTTTATATGTATGTGTGAAAAATTAAAAATAGTTTAAAAATGACATGCTAGAATATATCAAGATTAGTACGTTGTGTACTCGGAATAAGATGACTTAGATTAAGTCACGGTGAAATTTCAAAAAATCGCATGGGGAGTAGATAACGATTGTGTGGGCGGTGGGTAAGTCAAGGCCTTCGATTAGAGCCCGAGAAATTGACATGGATGTGGGTATGTCAAGTATTCGGTTAAAACCCGAGAAATTAGCATGGACGTGGGAATGTCAAGCCTTCGGTTAAAGCACGAGAAATTAGCATGGTTGTGGGTAAGCCCTAATACGGGTTACCGTTACGTCTTTTTGTTTATTTATTCAGA
>BRYF01000025.1:12563648-12566148 GCA_030159135.1 Actinidia polygama | reverse complement strand
TACATCACGGTGGAGTGAATATACAAGGCCAATAGTATATAGATATCCAACAAGATGGATGATAGAAAAGGGTAGAAAGAGATTAATTCGTCTTCATAATGAGATGGATGCTAAATAGGGTAACTCACAAAATAAATGTGGCATTTGCGGTAAAAAATGTCATAACAGAAAAATGTGTCAAAATAGAAAAATATGTGAATTGGTTTAAATTTAACAAAATATTATATAATTTTTCATTATGTTTAATTATGTATTTGAGGATTTCTGTATTGACTTTTTTAATTATGTTGTTATGTTAAGCCAATTTGTGAATTGTTGAGTTATGATTATTTGTGATAGGGAGTTCAATGGGTGGAACAAAGCAGACCTGACCATTTTTTTATATAAGTCGCCAGTGTCACTAGAGACTCTCCCAAACGCGTTAGTTCCCTAAATAAGTTATCACTAGAGACTCTTTCAAACGCGTTATTTTCTAAAATATTTGTTTTGAAAACGGGTTAAAAAACAAAAAAACTCGCAAACTCACCCTTGTGTGAGTCAACCGTTAGTTGACCTACAGGACACAACTTCTGCCAGTAACAATTTTTCTAAAATACCTATTTTACCTTTTATATGTTATTTTACTAAATATAGTTTACTAGAAGGGTGGTGCACACGCGGTGTGTATATTTTTACATAACTGCAAGTGTAATTGTCATTTTTACTCTCTAACCAATCCAAGTGGGTATTTAAAAAATAAGTCTATAGGGGTCAATTTTGTCAAAGAATAAATTTACACAACTTAAAAAACTGTCTCTCACCAAAATGGGTTCTCTCTGTCGGAGCCACTAACGAACCCATGGCCCACACCACCACCTCTGGACCTCTGGTAATCCTCAGGCCTTGTTGAATGGTCTCTGGTTTTGTTGGGCCTGGGCCTCCACTTGTTATCCACCCAAAAATGCTTAACCAGCAAAATGGTTAAAGCATAAACAGGTGGAAAAAATACTTAACTAGCCCAATTATTGAAGCATAAACAACAATTTTAGATCAGTTTTTCTTCCGGTTAGTGATTTACACGCTCCGCTTTTTTTTAATTATATTTTATTTTTTACTTTTATTAAAAAGCATTTATCCAAATGTCATTCATTCCATACAGCAACGAATTCAGGATTCAAATTTTTACTTTTATTAAAAAGCATTTATCCAAATGTCATTCATTCCATACAGCAACGAATTCAGGATTCAAACTTCGAAGGTACAAAAACATATGAGTATTTTTATAAAAAAATAATATTGGGTGTGTGATGGACCTTGGATCCATCTCTGCTTCTATGTAATGAAAATGTTCGAGTAAAACTAGATTTAAGTAAATTCATCATAATAATGATGAAAAAAAGGGTTTAATTAAATATAAGGGAGTACGGAAACCGTTGACCACTCTTTAATTAATTACGATTTGCAATTATATACAATGGCCAAATTAATGGTGGAAAATTAAAAATAAAGAGAATTAAAATTCATTTTCATTTTTCTTTCCCCATTAGAGGCTTATAGCCCTTACCAATCCCAAAATAATAAATAAAACTCAAAAAATATTTATGTTTTCGTACTTAATTTATTAAAAAAGAAATAGGAGAACCCAAAACTTAAATTCACAAACTCATAAGAGAGGGAAAGACGAAGAAGATGAGAGGAACCAGCGAAATTCAATGGCGGCAGCCTTCGAAGTTCTAAGAAACCTCCCTGCCAAAACTCTACTGCATTTCAAATGTGTCCGCAACAATGTTTTAAAAATCAGACCAGACAACTCGGACCCTTATTCCATTTCGGTTAGACCGGTAAACTGGTCACAGGTCTTCAGGACCGGACAAGTCAACTGGCATTTCGTGACGGAAGGGGTTGATGTGGTCTTTACCATGTGAGTTTTAGAACCAAAAGCCCCTGCTATACCCATCCCTATAGTTCATAATTTTTCTTCTCAAATTTCTCGAGACATCACTTGGATATACGTAGATTTCAATTCAAAGGATTTAATATTTAACTTCAATCAAAATATAAGATGTTTAGTTATAATTAGCTAGACTGAAAAGTGGATTAGATGTGAAATTGGATTAGAAGTAAAATATAAGATATTTAGTTTTTACTATCATAAAAGGAACATCCTTGTCTGACTCATATTTTTAATGCCAAAAATACTCCTATAACTATAACTACTGGTAACCACTGTTTCATGGTTACAATAACTGATAAAAAAATAAGAAGAAGAAAAAAAAAGTGAAAAACAAAATCAATCAATTTCAATAATCGCACGCATCGTGTGGTCACTCACTGCGAGTATTATTAAAAAACAATAAATAGTTGATGTATACTCAAATGTGAAGTGAGCTCGTACTTTTTCAGGCAAAAAAATATCCTTCCAATACACAATAATTATTAGTAGCTGCCATAACTACTGCTACATAAATAAATAAATAAATAAATAAATAAACTAAAAAAAGGTCACATGGCAATTCATGTG
>BRYF01000025.1:12538648-12543648 GCA_030159135.1 Actinidia polygama | reverse complement strand
AAAATAATTGTATTTATAAAAAAAACAAACTCCAGGAGAGGTCAATAAAATTTATCTTTTTTTAAAAAATAAAATTATTGGTAATATAAGTTTGTCATCACAAAATCCCGATCCCATCCCTAATTACCACTATTTAGTATTTCTTATTAAGGTCTTGTTAACTATCATTTAATGGGTGGTAGTTAAGAAGTATAAAATATAAAACAAATATTTTTCAATACATATTTTATATTTTTTAATACATTTTCATATATATATTTATACATTTTTTAATATATTATTCCTTCTCATTCAATATCCAATGGATGGTGATTAACATTTTCCTCCTTGTTAAACTTCGTTGAAAAAATTATTACAAATGAAGGCCATAGGGTTTTGGCAGTTGAGGGATTTATTGTTATTAGTTGGAGAAAGTGATCAAAGATGTGGGTTCAGTTGGGGTCATGGTTTGGGGTTGAAAGGGACCATTTTCCATGAGAGAGAGAGAGAGAGAGAGAGAGAGGGTCATGTAAATGCATGCAAGACAAAGGTAGGCTAGGTTTGTCCTTTCGATTTTGAGGTGCTAGGTTTTTATAACAGCTCCTTGATCAGAAGCAGCTATAGCTATGAAAAGACTGGATTTAACAGAGTGGCATTGGAAAGTGGGCAAATCCTTGTTGTCTAGAAATAGCCCTTGCATGCATGTATGGCCTGGCCTTTTACATTTGAGTGGTTTCAATCGTATTGTAAGTGACCATATTTGACAGATTTAATCCATGAATAGCCTAGTATTACTGCCTGGTTTCTATCAAGTCATATCAATCTTAACACACGACATAAATAAAGTTCAATAGTATTGCTAGAAATTTGAGTCCACGGATATAACGATATATATATATATATATATATATATATATATATACACAAAAATAACACTATAATTTGTGTGTTTCAACGAATTAAAAAGGTATAATAACTCTCTTTTTATTAGATAGACTCTATGCAGTATGTATATGAGCAAGAACTCTAAAAAATTAGGATGAAAAAATGAGGCAAACACGGACTGAATTATATGGGCTTGTTCGGAAGAGATGAAATGGCCTTATTGGATCCAGACACAGGGGTGAAATAGTACTTTCACACCTCTTTAGGGGTAAAACGGTACAAAATGCGTCCGTTAAGTGTAACATGTAATTAATCCAAAATGGTACAAAGAGTAAATAACTGTTAGTTTAAAATTGTAATTAGCGGTAACATAAAATTTGATTTATTTAAATAAATTTGGCTTAAAAAGATAGGATTGGGCTTGAAGCTCAATCAACCCATAAACCACAACCCGCACCCGAGCCCGGCCTAGGTTGGTCAGACAACGACGGACCACGTGTGTGGTTTGTAGAGAAGTTAACCCTAAGGTTTCAGGTTCGAATCTTCAGCTATAAGGGCATTAGCACCAATGTAGATGAGCGTGCCTTCTAGATCTAGGCAACCTATGTTAGAAATTTGAGTGTGGTGCCACAAACGATGTGCGAATCCATAACTTAATGCCACAGGGTTTGAATCACCAGTAACATCCACTAAGAATAACCCTCTTGAGAAGTCACTCCTGGTAAAAAAAAATTTGGGCAGTAGTAGAATTGTGCTTGGACCAAAACTAGCCAAGGCAACTCCAAACTTGTGAGTGGATCCTTTATTTATGTAAAGAAAATGTTGAACAATGGTTAATAAGCAAGAAGTGTACTCATATACGTGAAAATGTATAAAAATCTATATAAATACATTGAAACACGTGAAAAAAATGTATAAATTTGTGTAGAAAACTGTTTGTGCAATACATATTATTGTGTCTATTATGAAATATTTTATTAGCACTATCCTAACAATTTCTAAATTCTATCTAGCCTTCTTAAATAAGAATTAGGCCCTTTTGTGAGGTGGTTGACCAAGTGGATTTTCATTTTGCGTTTTATTCTAACTAATGAGGAAAATGCTAGTATTCTTATAGAAAACCTATAAAGAAAGCTCCACAAAAAATGAGGTGGCAATGCTATTTTGGTAAATAAATATCATCTCGATGGATATATATTTTGCTTGTAAGTGAATGGGTCAAATTCAGCCACATCATTCTGTATAAAAATTATATATTAATTTTAGTTGTATATCATTACTCGTCCAATGAAAGGTAAGAAATTTTCTTATCTTGTGTTCAAAATCCAAACCAATTTTTCCAAAATGCACTAATTTTTCTTATCTTGTCTTTAATTTACTCCTCGTATAATGAAATAGAAGTACATGAATATAATGAATTTTAATTCACGAAGAAATATCACTGAAAAAAGTATCACAAAGTAGTGAAGCAATTTGCAATCTCCTTTGATTTTTTTTTTAATCTTAATTTGGCTCCCCTCAAGCAATTCAAATTCACTTTAAGTTTAATTTTGCTCCCCTCCAATCAAAATTCTAGTTGCCCCCCAGTGTTTGGGTGAACCTAACCCTTGGAAAAACAGGGGAACCAAAACATTATATTCAAACATTGAATGATAAGTTCAATTTCAATCACACCATTATGTGAGAAGTGAAAGTTACGAGGTGTAGTCCAAAATTGGACTGCAACAAGCATTTGGGTCATTTTTTATGATTCTAACAGTTAATATTGTGTATCTCATCAAAAGATTTAATATAGTAAAAATTAGTTGATCTGAGACATAACAATTGATCGATATCAATTTATATAAAGATAGATGAGGATAATTTTGTGTGTCATACTCATTTATTAAGTTATAAAATAATATTGAATGGATAACAATTTATATCAAATATAATTTTTTATAATATTATTTTTCACGACGGAGTCTACAATATAAAATTGTATGAATCATCAAAATAAGCTACAATGCTTTAACTGCAGAGAAGTTGAGTCCTATTTGAAATTATTTGGACATTGGCACATGGAGCTGATTAGTCACCATTATGGATGTAATATAGTTTTTTTTGGGCTGATAATCTGTAGCTAAATAAATGGATTTAATTTGGCATCGAAAGTATAAGCCTAGATGATCATTTTTCTGCTCTATAATGCATGGAGGAGTACATACGGACTGGTCATACAAAAATTATGCAGTCAACTTCCATCCTTATTCTAACTCATCCTTTGGACCTTTTCGACCAAGGACACAGTTTTTCTGCAAACTGTTTATGTTTGATTTAAATCTATAATATAAATCACAACTCATTTAAAATTTTAAATTTATCTTCTGATATCTACGGTTGAAATCTATTTGAGTTAATTTAACAGCTGAGATTTCACTTAAAGCTATTTTTTTTTGCTTCCAAAACTATCACTTCCTTCTTCTTAAAGGTGTAGGACTCATCTAGGTTCTTATCTAATGGCCAAAAAAATTAAACCTAAAAAACCTAAACTTATAAGATTTTTTTTTTACGTAGTGCCCGTGGGCACAAGCAATTACTAGTCGTTCAGATTAAACTAAACAAATTTATCAATTACGGATTCAAATCAATTTTGGATTTATTTGCAATTGGATTATATGTTTTTCACATATGTAATCCGAATCCGATCTATTTACAAATCTACGTATATGAATTTATGTGTGTGTATATATATATATATAGAGAGAGAGAGAGAGAGAGAGAGAGAGGGACCACTGGAGAGGACAGTAGTGTAGAACAATAAATGCGTGTCGTAGGCTTTTTGGCAGATTGGACCACGCAACTCAGGCTAGGTACAAGATATAGCCCACACTCATCTTCCTTCTCCTTGCCAGCCCTAATAGCCTTGACGAGTCTTTTTCTATACCTCTCGAGTTCAATCTCAATGCAAAAGGACCAGTCATTGCTACAAATCTCTCTTCATTAAACACCATACAAATCTCTGGGATGATACCTTATTACAACAATATATGTTTATATGGAGCCGCCTGTAGCAAGGCCCCACATAAGTGTATGGTTCTAAAAGATGTTGGGTCGTTGCTCAAAGCATGAAATAATTTCGGAAATATTTCACCCTTGGTTACAGTAGTTTGATTAAAAGTTCACTGGCGTCCTTATAATTCTAATTTGAATAATTAGAAGTTTGATTAAAAGTTCACTGGCGTCCTTATAATTCTAATTTGAATAATTAGAACTTTGCGGTTGCAGTTTATTTTCAATGTAGCCTTCTTGTCAATATCTGTTAATAATTAGACGGAAAGAAAGCTTGTAAAAACTCACATGACCATTTTTAGAAACCAAAGTAAAACTTTGGTCAAACTACAATGACGTGGTGGTAAAATTACCCACTAACTAGGGCCATGTGAACTTCTCGTGCTCATTTTTTATATGCAAATTCTTAATAATTATTGACGGATGGACTTCATTAAACCAAATTAAAACTACAAGACCTAATTATTTAAATTTAAATTGTAAGGACCAAAGTGAAACTTTCACTTTGGTCAAACTACAAGGATTGATGGTGAAATTTACCCAATAATTTTCCTTGTGAGACTCGACATATATTCTGCATTAACTTTTGTGGAAAAAATAGGGATTGGCTGGGTGTGGGGTGAAAGGACAGAGTGGACCCCACACCCAGCCAATCCAAATGCAACACCTCATGCGGTGTGCATTTGGGGTGATATATGATTGTACTCATAGCATTTTCCGTTGAGTACTGATCCTGTATCATGCACAAACTCGTCCAATTAATACAACTTGATGATAGATGGAGAGAGAGAGAGAGAGAGAGAGAGAGAGAGATGAAAAGAGGTTCCTGCAAAAAATTGGAAAAACCATTCAGATAACTTCTCGCTTAAACAAACAAATGCACACTTTCTTAAATAAACAGAAGTGTAGGCACCAACCAGGTGAGAGGACCACACAATTGAACGATACAAGAATAACTCGGAAATAAAATCCAAAGTACAGGTAACAGGATTCACCATTTCAAAGCAATAACTGTAAAATTATAACTATGGGAGAAAAAACAACCTGATCATTAAGATTATCATCTTCAATAAACCTCATTTGAT
>BRYF01000025.1:12503648-12506148 GCA_030159135.1 Actinidia polygama | reverse complement strand
TTTTACAAATGTAACCTTGCATATACTGAGATTTTGATTTTACAATTTTTTTACAAATCGAAGTCCACCACTCTTCCTATGAACCTCATCGCACCTAACTCCGCTCACTTTTATAAAGATGTGTTTGAATTTAAGATTTGCTTGAGAAAAAAGAAACATAAAGGGAAGATTTAAAAAATTCAACGGTTTAAATTTATTTATATTTATTATTTTCTTTCTTAAATTCTTGATTCAAATAAAGAATGAATGTCATAACCCAATATATGTACATATATATGTATATCAGTATTTACATTAATGATCAATGTTTGTTTACAAATATAAAAGAACTAACAAAAAGATATTTTTATGCATGTTGCTTTTGTAATGGTTTAAAAGGGTAGACTTGGCATTATGATACTCAATATTGCTGACTTTAGCACTTTCTGTTAGATACTCAATATTTATGTTAGAAGCTCTAACGGCCACTTAACGGTGGTGAGGTTCGTGCACGTATGTAGAATTACGGGAGATTATTATAAACTAAAGGGGATTTTTTGTATTTGTCAAAAATATCAATGAAGATCAGTGTTATTTACCACTAGGCCATAGTTAAAAAGCAAGAGAGTGGCTATTGAGGCTAGAAGGGGTGTCACGTGCTGGTTAAGGTAAGGATTAAGGTTAGGGCACTTAGGCTCTGTTTGGTAATGCTTAAAAGTCAAGTTTTTTTTAAGTTTGCTATAAAAAATGCCAAGATTTTTTGGCTTTTTTACTTTTGTGACTTTACTTTAGCTAAAACTAAGTAAAAAAGCAAAAACAGAAAAGCAAAAAAGGCAACTCTGATTGACTTTTTTTTGCTTATTTTAAGCCAAAAAATTAAAAAAAAAACTAAAAAAAGCTCGTGCCAAACAGAACCTTAGCCTTTGGGTTGGCAAACTTGTTTGGGGGAAAAGCTAAAATCAAGGTTTCTTTCCTGGTTGCATGGACAAGGTGGTGATTATGTTCCCAACATGGAATCGTTAACTAAATTTTTGTTGTTCTGCTTTTTTTTTTTCCTTCTGTTTTTTGATTTTGTTAGCTTTCATCCGATGCTTATTGTTTAGATCTGAGAATTGAGAAGAGCACTGCTATTTCCAGAGCAAACTTGGCTTTTGTCTGATAAGCCACAAATCCTATGTGAATTGAGACGCAGTACTTGCTATGGATAAACCAGCGTTGTTAAACGGTCCGGCCAACCCATTTATTTTCGTGGTGCTGTATGTTGTATCTAGGGTTGTGAAAATATCCGTCAACTCGCCAACCAGAACCGATCCGACTCAACCCTAACCCGATCAAATCCGTTCACTCTACAGATGAATAACGGATGAATTTTAATCAATCCGAACACATTCGGATCGGGTGTCGGGTCATTCAATCGCCCAACCCGACCGCCCAATCCGCCCAACCCAACAAAATATTACAGTAAAATTCATAATTTTTACCCCACCCGACCCTCCATCCGCCCAAATTTCACCCGATCCGAACCGATCCGACCATTCATGGATCGGATTCGGGCCCAAAAATTTTTAATTTGACCAGTTCGGATCGGGTGTCGGGTGACCCTAAACTCAACCCGACCCGACCCGTGAACAACCCTAGTTGTATCGTGTCTATTTTTAATCGTATTGTCTCATGCTCATTTGACAAACTTCGGGCCAAGCATAAATCACAAAGTCTGAATTAAAATTAGGCCCGAGCCCAAAATCCAAATACCCTAGGACCTGGGCTGGGCAATATTTGACAAATGAACCAGTCCAGCCGGAGCCCTACTTTTGGTGACAGTCAATGAGCTTGGGCTGGGCCCATCCAAGCACCAAAAGGAAACGGACCGGATTGGGTGGGCTGGATTTAGTATAAAAAAATATAATTGCATGATTAAAAATTTTATTATATATTCATTACTCCACTAAGGTACTGCAACTATTATCCAATGATGTGTAGATGTTGGTTTTCATGTGAGGTTTTACGTGTCCATGGATACTACGATAAAAAAATCCCACCTCTTAGATGTAATTGTTAGAGTTTTACAACTTAAAAAACAACTAATATATAAACGTTGGATAAGAGATACATTACATGCGATATCGAAGAGATACATTGCTACAAAATGAAGAACAAATTAGAAAGTATAATAATTTTAAAAAAGTGTTGCTAGTTTGAGAGAAATGAGAGAAAAATGAAGGGGTATTTTACTTTTTTTGTGTGTGTGGGGCATTAAAAAAATGATCTAATGGATAAGAAATATGCTCAGCTTTATAAATTTTTTTTCCAGAATAATAATTGGTACACACTTAAAAGTGAGTGTGTACAAGATACACCCATTTTGTCTTCTCACAAATAAGTGGAACCTGCCCTAATTAGGATTTTTAGAAAAACGTAAAAACCCTAATCAGGGCGGGTCCCACTTTTTTTGTGAGAGGGCAAAAATGGGTGTGTCTTGTACACACCCAAAAGTGGGTGTATACCTATCACTATTGTTTTG
>BRYF01000025.1:12488648-12491148 GCA_030159135.1 Actinidia polygama | reverse complement strand
AGAAATCTCAAGAGAGATTAATAAAATTTATTTAAATAAAAATAATATTAAATTCTTGTATGCTTCATTTGGATATGTGAATTTTAAAAAAATTTAGTGTTCAATTTAACAAAAATACAAGAAGGTTAGCTATATGTGTATTGTAAACCTAGAGTGAAAGATATATTCGAGGCAGAAGAGATACATATTTTGGATAATACTACCAAATCTAAAAGTAAGTTGTTCTAATTGAATAAAAATATAAAAGCTCTTGATTTGAAATTCACATATCTTAAAAAAATCACTAAAAACAAAAATTTAATTAATTTATAGAATAAAATTATTTTTTTAAAAATTAGATAAAAGTTTTTACATTTTCCAACTCCGCACGTAAGCCAGAAAAATATGAAATTTTAATTAAACAGTTAAAATAGTTCAATAAAAACAAATAAAAAACTCAAAAATCAAAACAATTAAAAATTTTCAGAAAAGCTAGGCCAAATAAGATCTAAATTAAAGTTGGCAAGTTGTGGTTGGACTCTAAATATTGATAACTTAACATTTTAGAAAATTCATTGATATTATCATGCCTGCAAAAAGTAAGTTGTGGAAGGATAAAATACATTTTCTTCATTCTCGGGCGAATTTGGGCGAGCGCTGTCGTCGGACTGTCCGTTCATAGAAAGTTTAGTTGGCATCTTTGCTCCAGAGCTTGGTTGATGAACTTAATCGGACGGAGATTCCCAAGGCATGTTTGGGTCAGAGGGTAACGTACATGGCGAGTTTACTTTGCCATCTGCACACTTGGATCCAAACTCCAATTATGGATAGACTAGCTACTAGCCATGCCCAATGGCATGATTGGGTCAATTGTCTGTTCGCTGACGTGACAGTTGGCGCTTCCACGCATGCGTCGAGCTGCACTATAAAAGGGAAGACCATTTCTCTCTCACGGGTACGCAATATTTGTCTCTCTCTGCTCTCTTTCTCTCTCTAGAACCAGAGCCAAAAACTCCTTAACTTTTTAGGTCACTAACTTGACCGTCGAAGAACCGCCTCCGGAACAGCTCTGGATGGTCTTTTTTCACTATTTTTATGTTGTAGGCCCGCCATCCGGTGATCTGCAGTCGAAAACAACTTGCCAGCCACCGCTATCACTAACTTGACCGTCGGATAATCGTCTCCGAAAAAGATATGAATGGTCTTTTTCACTATTTCTATTTTGTAGGCCCGCCATCCGGTGATCTGCAGTGGAAAACAATTCGTCAGCCACCGCTAGTGTCTACGATTTATTTCCTATCATCCCTGCAACTACATGATCGATTCACTTTTGTCGAAATAACTGGTATAAATTTCAAAATATATAGATTGTCCTTTGTGTATGGTTCAATTATATATCTTAGCGTGATTTACAAGATGAACAATATATAATCAGATGAGTGATTATAATGCAAGTCTAAATTATGCCTACTTTACACTAAAACACTAAAGTTCAAATTGATTTTCAAAGAAAAATTGATCCTTTGAGTTTTTAGAGATCTCGTGTCACTAATCAAATGTTTCATTAAATCTAAATTTGAAAAAATGCACTCTTTCACTAAATTTATAGTCATCCAATTTTGCGAGAATATACTAGTATTTCACCAATATGGGCAAACATTGACAACCGCATTGGGCATTCGGCACAGCTCGTTGCCCATTGGGCATCGATGTGCACTCATTGACACACACTTGGCATGCCTTGGGAGTTTTTCATCAAATTTAATAAAATTAGTTTTTAGCGATAAAACTTTGTTTTCAAAAAAAAAAACTGTTTAAAATAGTAAAAATTGAAACATAATTTCTTTCATGGAAAATGGTTAAAATGATCTTTGAAAAAGATGGGATTTTTTAAAAAAATTTATAACAAAACTTAATTGTTAATTTCTCATATATCAAATTAAGCTGCTGTTCAACCAAAACCAATCAAGTTGGCAAACACCGTCATCCTCTGGGTCCAACTAAACCCCCAAAACTCCATTCACGCATTTGGCCCTTGTCTCCTTGAGATAGCCTCTATCTCGTTTTGCAATATTGCCCTTACTCCATCCCTCAACCTTGCACCACTCTGGACCTGCCTCCGTCACCGTGACCACTTCAAAACACCATCACCACTGCGACAGCAAACCCTCATCACCGTCATTGTCCTCAACCAGGGGCTACTCGATGTCGTGATTCTATACCTTTACAATTTCAAACCGTCGTCGCGATTCTATACCTTCACGATTTCAAACCCTCGTCGCCATCACTTCATGATTTCAGACCACTTTCAACCAGGGGTCACTCATTGCCACAATCTAATACCTTCGCAATTTCAAACTGCCATCATCCTATTAGAGTTTGAATGAACCATGGACGAGTTTTCTTATAATCCTGGAAGAGCCTTAATATTATACATTTGTATCTGTTTGCTTGCTTATTGATCGTTTTTCAATATTAATGTTACTGTGGAGAAGGAGATTCTCTTCCGTTGTAACATTTT
>BRYF01000025.1:12458648-12461148 GCA_030159135.1 Actinidia polygama | reverse complement strand
GCCATAACTTCTTCGTTATTTGAAAAATTTTTATACCATTTATTGCGTTGGAAACTAGATTTCTTGGACTACAATTCGTAGACTTCTTGGAAACTAGACTTCTTGAACTTGAGAAACCTAATATAATCTCATTTGAAGTTGACTCATCTTGATTACAGATTTTGCTAAAATGTAGCTTGATAATGTGCATCATTCATTTAGTCATTACTTCTTCAATATTTTGAGTTTGGTCATGATATCAATTTTATTAGAAAACTAATTTTTAAGGCTGGACTCTAGACTCAAAATTTTATGTATTTGGATCTCTGAATCTTAAGATAATTACATTTGAAATCGATTCAAGTTTCTTGCAAATTTTTCTTGAAGTTATTCCTTAGACATTACTTAAACAATGAACTTGTGACATGTCAAAACAAGTTTTATGCATCATTGAATACTTCTATCAATTCTAATAACACATATACATCATTTATGACTTTTGGAAACAAACGGAATGATATTCTAATAAGAATTGAATCTTTTTTAAACCCACTTTAGTGATTTGTGCATATTCAAGACTTATGAACATTCAATATAAAAGGAATGTGATGATATTATGAAATCAACACTTGGATCAATTCATTATACATGAATAAAACTTGTGTGAATATTCAAATGCTCAAAGCAAGTGTATATCACAATATGACCATGTAGGTTGTTGATTTCTCAAGGTTTGTAAAAGTAAGTGAGATATACAAATGTAGTTCTACTTGTTTTTAATCAAGTCCATTACTTTCAATAGTATAACTAGAGCTGCAAATTTGGGCAGGGCCTGCAAGTCTGTTTGGGTGCCGAACCGACACTGTAGCAGGTCGGTTAAGCCTGACCCGTGAAAAAACTTGACCGACCTGAAGCCCATTACAGTAGCGGTCGAGGGTTGGACAATTTTTAAAGCCCGGCCCGCTAATAAATCCAGCCCATTTAAACCCGCTATTCAGCCCAAACCGCCCAGCCAAATCGGCCCAACTCAGTCGACCCATTAGCCCGTGCGTTGGGTCCATTATTATGTCAAAACTTTTTAAAGTTTGAGTTTAGTGGTAATCGAACTCGCGACCTCCCAGGTTCAAACGCGGATACCCAACTACTTATTCGCTAATATAAGCATTATATTTAATATATAAACACTTAGTTACAGAATTAAAAAAATAAAGAAAAAGTGTTGCCTTGAGTTCGAACTGGAGACAATAATTAGTCAATTGTTTTTTTTATTTTTTACATTATACTTTGTAGTGAAAGAATGAGTAATGCAAATGATTGATGGTTAAGTGGATACCAACCTAGTTGTGATGTACTTAACTATAGTGATGCAAATCTTAACTTTTGATTGTTTTAATTTTTCAATCCATGCATTTAATAAAAAAATTAATAAATAAAGTTCCAACATGTCTGTTGCTTTGTTATGAGTTATTTCATAAAAAAAGTAAAAAAAAAGGGTCAGCCAAGCCTGGATTGGTATTGTAGCAGTCTGGGCTTAACCCGACCCGTAGCCGGTTGGGTAACCCTAACCCAATCCAATTTGTAGCTCTAAGTATAACTAACATAATGTAGACTTAGGGCAGTAATTAAACAACTTACAACTTGTATAAGGCACTATTTAGCATATAAGAGGCAAACAAGCAATGCGTGAGTATATGAAAGGTTCAAACCTATCAATTGGTTTCTATGTTCAATGTACAAGATACAAGCAAGTATAAAACACATAATTGAACTTTTAAAACAAGTTTTCAAGTCGCAATATAATTCTATGCAAAATATAGTATATTGACTTGAATACATGAAATCTCATTTTCAAGAGAATGAAACAAACAAGTGTGGAAAAATAAATTTCATGAAGTGCAATCAAGTTCTCAACTAAATATAACATTTATCATGAGAGAGAACTTGTGTAATGCCAGAGGCAACTCTAAAATAAGTATGCAAACGATATAACATATAGACATATTCAAGAAATGTGTTCTAAGTTTAACAAACAAAATGTAGACAAATATAACAAACATAGCTGCTTGGTACTTTTCAGTGTATATTTTATATATCTAAATGCAGTTCTCGAGTGCAGGAACCTACCAGTGCAGCATAGTACTCGGAAGTCCAGAGGTCATTTTTCACTGAAAACTGATTTGCAAGATTAAGTTTTGTTGCAAGTTTGTCAAAATAAAGAAAATAAAAATCTTATTGTTTTGAAAATTGTTTCGTTTATCTAATCTAACTAAAAAATAAAAGTAAATGATTTGAACAAAAATAATTATAAATTAATGCGAAAAAGTCTTGGGGTCGATCATTCCAACCGATTTCGAGTCTTGGAATTCCAAAGGTGAGAACTTTATAACTCAAATCCTTCGACTTCGTAGTGGTCTCGAATTCGAAAGATTTATCGATAAAAACACTTTGTTCTTTGATGAACCGGTTCAACTTTTTGGGTTGAACCAGTTCAACTTCAAATTTCTAGATTGCATCAGATTTT
>BRYF01000025.1:12448648-12451148 GCA_030159135.1 Actinidia polygama | reverse complement strand
TAGGTTTTGATAAATCATTTACTCCCGTAGCTAGATTAGAAGCAATATGAATGCTACTTGAATTTGCATTGTATATGGACTTTAAATTATATCAAATGAATGTAAAGAGTGCATTTTTAAATGAATATATCACTGCGGAGGTATATGTTGCACAACCTCCAAGTTTCGAGAATTATGAATTCTCAAACCATGTATTCAAGCTTTCAAAAACACTCTATAGATTAAAACAAGCTCCAAGAGCTTGGTACAAAAGACTAAGTAAGTTTCTAAATAAAAATAATTTTGTTCGAGGAAAAATTGATAACACTCTATTCATAAAAATCAAAAAGAAGGACATGCTTATTGTATAAATATATATATAGATGACATTATATTTGGTGCTACTAATGAGATTATATGCAAGGAATTCGCTAAGTGTATGCAAGGTGAATTCGAAATGAGCATGGTGGGTGAACTCAACTTTTTTATGGGACTACAAATCAAGTAATCAAGTGGTATGATGGGAGCAAAGCTATTAGATTGAAAAAGCACAAGTGGTACTTGTCAATTTCTAGGACAATCCCTAGTTTCTTGATTTAATAAAAGATAAAATTTCGTCGCACTATCAACCACCGAGGTCGAATATGTGGCCGCCAGAAGTTGTTGTGCTCAAGTGATTTGAATAAAACAACAAATGGAGGGCTATAATTTATATTTTGATCATATTCCAATCAATTGTGACAACTCTAGTGCTATAAATTTGCCTAAGAATCCGATACAACATTCAAGAACAAAACATATTGAGATTCGACATCATTTTCTAAGAGATCACGTCCAAAATGGGGATATTGAACTTATATATGTGCACACTGATAAGCAATTAGCCGACATTTTTACAAAATCCCTCGATCAAAAAAGATTTTGCTTCATCCGACGTGAACTTGGTATGCCTCAACCAATGTGAATACATTTTGAACTCTTAAATAAATTCATAACACTTAAGTTAATTGGTAGTTGAGGAAGAATAGTCTAAATCAAAATTTATTCTATATAAAACTAAACTCTAACAAAACAACTATGAATCTAAACTTAATTCGAATTGCATATGTGCTCAATATATTACATATGAGCTAATCTAAGTTCTTTGTTTGATACAAATGTGTATAGATATCTCATTTTGTTGAATTGCATGTTAGTAATTGATAGAATCTTATCATATAGATAATATATGTCAATTGTGACTTGTAGGAATGAAGAAAACAATAAGTGAAGTTGAACTTAAGCAAAAGACTATCTGTCAAACTTCTGCTAAAACTACAAAAACTACGGTCGATCGACAGTCAACCAAAAGACAAACTTTGGTCGATCGAAAGTAACAATCGAAGTCGATAGACCAAAGTTGGTGCAGTTTCAGATATCTAAAAAGTCACATAAATAGATTTTTAAAATCATTTATTAGATAGTTAACCTCTAATATTAAATATCCATCTACCTTCTCTCTTTCACTCTAAAACCCCCTCAAAATCCTTCAAAACCCTTTAAAGAATAGGGTTGTTCATCTCTAACCCATTCGATTCATCTAAATAAAAATTCTGACCCTCTGAAGGTTCGGTCGATCAAACTCAAAATTCTGACAACTGAATCTATAACTTCAGTCGACTGAAGTTGCAGAACCACGGGAGAAGGGAAAGGGAAGTCTTAAACCTTTTAAATTCCTTCAAGCAAAGAACTCTGAGACTTTTTAGATTTCTATCAAAATTTTAAGAGTCTTCAATCTCTCTTCCTTCATTATAAATGACCCTAGATCTATCTATCACTATCATCCCTTCTAATTTCTCAAACCCTAGATCAAAAATCTCAACATTAATAAGCCATAATGCATCCTAGAACCAAACATGCTTCGAACGACCCTAGGGGTGAGGACATCAATCCTGAACCACCGATGGAGTTCAAACCGCGACTATTCAAAAATATGGGATACAAAAAAAGTGGTTATCTGACTTCAAGGAGAGGCCAATAATCACTAAAAGGGAATTTGAGAAAAACATCCCTTTGAAGTACTATCTGAAGATGTTGGCACTACTTGAAGCACTGGGATGGGATGGACTACGCCCTCTTCCAACAAACGTGTACTAAAACTTGGTAATATTTATTTATTGCAATCTAGAAGTAGAAAATCTAGATAACATTGAGTACAAATAGATTCGAGAGTTAGAGGGAAAACTATAGTCCTACATCCCACGATTTTATCTGAAATCACGAGGATAGCTAATGCTGGGGATTGTATTTTTATTAACAAGCTAAACCAGCTTGAACAATTCGTGATTCAAAAAACAAATGAATGAGATGATCTCCAAAAATGGAGCATTAGGAGCCACACAAACCAAGGATCTGAAAAAGGAATTCAGACTGTTCCATAGGTATATCGCTTACAATATAATTCCCAAGAAGGGACATTATAATCAAGTGAAGACCATGGACAACTTCATCATTTATAGAGCTGAGTTAGAAGAACCTCTAA
>BRYF01000025.1:12431148-12438648 GCA_030159135.1 Actinidia polygama | reverse complement strand
TATTCACCTTTTTTAAAACTATTTAAAGACAAAAATATGGTGGCGGTGATGGTGGAGATGGAGATCGTGGCGGCGGTGGTGGCAGCGGCGGCGGTAGTGGAGGTAGTGGTGGTGGAGGCGGCAGCGGTGATCTATCAAAGAGGCCTTTACAACGAGTATGATCAAAGATCAATTATAATCAATTAAAAGAAGCTAATCTTTTTGCCCTATATGACCTGGCAAAAGATCAATGTCCGATCCTATAGATTTTCATGGTGGTTGAATAAAAACAAAGTTAAGGGGTTATGTTTAATGTTTAGGTTTTTATTTTTTCATGAAAAATGCTAAACTTCACTTAATTGGCGGTGGTTAATTGGACAAAAAGTATGCTCATAAACATGAAAAGCGGATCAATATTAATAAAAGTGCATTAAAACATGTGAAAAGTATCGAAATGTCTGTATAAAATGTAAAAACATAGTAGCAGCTACTTTGTTTTTTTGTCTTGAAAGTTTTGTCATAATATATTTGTCATTGATTCTGCTTCTGCTTATTAGCCAAAAATAATGTTAAAAAATTGGGAAAGAAAAATTTTAAACTCCAAATTGATACTTTTTAATTTATATTTTAAATAATTAAATTTAATATAAATTCAGCTAAAAACCAACATCCGAAATCAACAGTGGTTAGCAAACCTTTTATAACTATATTGTACCTTCTACTCATTCTATAACTAGTTGATGGATGGGCCCACTTATTCAATCTCAACTTTTTTTTTTCTTTTTTCGCACTATATTGTAGTCCCTGAACCTTCGATAAAATATAGAAAAATTAAAAATTCAATTAAATCATTAGATGTTTTAACTATTTCACTTCTATGTTTTTTTTTACTAAATTCTTAATCGAAATGCATCGATCGATCAAACGATTGCTGCCAAGTAACTTATATGGTCATACTAATATGTCAATTCCCATGGAGCCAGTACGGATATTCATCTCTTTTTCTTTGATATTTGAGCAGCATTTGATACGACAAATTACATAAGCGATTTACATTAAAAAAAAAATGTTATGTGGACACATCAGTCAGAGCATTTGATACATGCCAAAAATATGAGTATCATAGCATTCTTTTTTTTTTTTTTTATGTTAACCAAAAACAATAAATCATGTATGGGGTTATAGATTTTAGAAATATAATAAGAAATCAACATGAAATAGAGGAATGAAAGAGAAAGACGTACGAGAAATAAGATGTTTATGTGTTTTGAGCACCATAATGGTCCACATGCACGGAAAGAAGTGAATAGTAGGGCTTGGTTTGGGCTATGATTTTTTTTTTAGGAGTTTTTGAGTATTTTTGTTTTTAATAAACTTATTTTACTGTTTGATCAAAATTTTATATTTTTTTATTTATCTTGACGAGAGGAGTTCGAAAGTGTAAAAAGTTTTATTTAATTAGGAAAAAAAATCACTAAAAATGAAAAAAATTATTCTTATCTCCAAAAAACTATCTAAAATGTTTTTTTTTTCGTTTTTAGTAAACTTTTTTTCGAATTAAATATTTTTTTACATTTTCGAAAACTCCTCTTGATAAGAGGAGTCGTAAAAGTATAAAATTTTGATAAGTTAAATAAATTCACTAAAAAACAAAAAACTCGTAAACCAATAAAAAAAAAACGGGCCTAAGTGTTATTTTCCACAACTCCAATAGTAACATGGATCCAATATATACAGATTTGTAAAAATTGAAATAGGATTGGTTGAATATTTCTCTCTCAACCTTATTACGAGTATAATCTAATGTTCACATATAATACAATATTTTGAATATCTTGATGCTTATCCCTATTATAGAAAGGGATGATTTTATTATTTATTAGCTCAACCGTGCTCCTCAATAAGGAGGTCAAAAACGTGATAATAGTTTTAGTTATGAAATAGGTAGTGAGGTATGAACATAAAATTTATTGTCCATTGTATCACCATAATAAATGGTTAACCACTAATTCATCTAAAAAAATTAAATTGTTAGAAATAACCTTATTATTTATTTTCTCAACATAAATGCATAATTTATTACTAGAAGAAAACAAGGTTTCATACCCCAAATTATGGAAAGTTCGATAAGTTAAATGGAAGTGGGATCCAAAAGGACAATCCAAATTCAACCCCTCTTTTCTTTTCATTTTAAATTAATGTTACTAAAAATTTCTATTTATTTATTCTAAAATTGAGAGAAGACTACACTTGAGTTGGTGAGTGTAATTATACATCTTCTCGATATATATATATATATAATGAACATAAAATTTCATAGGGTTGTGATTGAATGCTATTTTAAGTACAAATCATTTAATTTCTGTGGTATGTACGAATTCAAGTATCGAAAGTAATAGCTAAAGATTATTTAGTCGAGACACGTAATTCAATTCATTTTAACAGTCGAAATAATAATTTCAAACCCTTAAAAAAGCGGGTCAAGTTATAGATACATGTATAAATCCATAGCTATTGTATGACCACATCATGGTAGCGTGGAATTGATGTCACCATACACCCCACAAACGAAGGGCTTCTTGAGGTGGAATAGGTAGTTGTGGTGCAACTATCATCAAACCTTTGAATAAGAGAATAAAAAATACTCCACTCAAATTCGCAGTACACAAGAAGTAGTTGAAAGAATGGGGGGACCAAAGTAGCCATGCGTGTGGCCAGCAAAAGGTCTCTGAGCTTACATGCCCCAAAAGCAAATGAACCACATGCATGGAGAGGGATGAGAGAGAGAACATCATGGAGAGAGAGAGAGAGAGAGAGAGAGAGAGAGAGAGAGAGAGTATTGGTAGAAATATAAAAATAAATATGAATGAAAGAATAAGAGATATATAAAAGATATATATACGAAATTAATTTATGTAATTTGGTCATAATTAATCGCGTATATATGTTCATGGAAAGAAATCAATAGTACTGTTTTATCATTTTAAAATAAATATAATGTACAATTATGTTTGTAAAACTCTAAAAATAGAGATATGATAACACTTGGAGGCCAGGTTAGGAGAGCTTGGCGAGGGTCGTTGACAGGGGCGGAGTCATAATATTTTTTAAGTGTGGTCAAAACTCATAAAATTATATATAATTATAAGATGATAGTGTAATTTTTTTTCAGTGAGAGTCAAAATTGTATTGATAATGTATTTTTTTTCCTAGTGGAGTGGTAGTGTAATTTTTTTTGTGGGATGATAGTATATTCTTTTTCCAATGGGGACACTTGACCTTACTTGCTCGGCTCTACCTCCGCCCTTGGTCGTAGAGGTAGGACCAGAGACGGGACCAGAATTTCATCTTTGGGGAGATCATGGCAGAGATTCGGAGTAAAAATTAGAATTAGGGGGGCCATCGTATTGTATTTATGTAATATATATAAAAGGGTAGGTTACTAGGTATATGACAGAAGTAAGGGGGGCCATGGCCCCTTATGGTTGAAACATAGCTCCGCCCATGGGTAGGATAGTTGGGGGTGGAGATGTGGCTATTGAGGCGGGGGTGGCAACTTAATTGGATGTCGGAGGTGGAGGTGGGGGTGGCTGAGAGTTTGAGTTTGGGTTAGGGTTAGGGTTAGGGTTAGGGTTAGGGTTGTGAATGGTTGAAGATAGGGGGTATTTAAGAAATATTGGAGGTGTAGCGAGACGAAGTGTAAAACCCTAGAACCTTTAAGTGCATTAAACGTATGGTCACTTGAGAAATTGTAAATTTAACCGGTGTATGAGTCACTAATTATATCTGACCGTGGATTATCGTTCATAAAAATAAGCAAGGGAAATCAAAGAATTCATGTAGATAAGTACAGAATGAGAGAATTAATGAGTCGTCTACATTTTAGAGAGAGAGGAGAGAGGGGTAGGGTTTTGGATGGCGAGGCCACGGATCCCCTGTACCTAAACTCTATACCAACTTTCTGTACCAAGCTTAATTCTCTGCCACGTATCTGTATTGTCATTTAATGCACCTGGGAAACTTAACGCTTCAAGACTCTGTTAGTATAATAAAAATATAAAATCAAGGGTTAATTACACTGACCTCTCCTGAGGTTTGCCTTTAATACATAAAGTACCCCTGACGTTTGAAAAATTACAATAACTCCCCTGAAGTTTGAGAGGTGATCCTGACACCAACTCTCTCCCTTGACTCCTTACAAAATTATCAAAATACCCCCCCACTCTCTCTCTCTCTTCCTCTCTTTCTCTCGTTTTTTTTAGTTTTTGTATTTATTTTATTAATTTTTTATTTTTTTTATTTTGTTTTTTTTTACTATTATTTTTTTTTTCCAATTTGTTTCCAGTTTTTTTTTTGTTTTATTTTTTGTTTATTTTTCTTCTTTTTTTTATCAAATTTATTTTTCTTATCAGTTTTCTTTTTTTTTTGGATAAATATTTTTTATTATATGTTTGTAATCTTTTGTTTATTTTTAGTTATAAATTTTGGGAGACATTATTTATAAAAATTAAAAAAAATAAATCAAAGGGTATTAAAATGGAAAAAACTAATAAAATTAATAGTGAAAAAAATAGAAAAAAAATTGGAAAAAAACTAAAAAAAATTAATAGTAAAAAAAAGAAAAAAAACTCAAAAAACTAATAAAATAAATACAAAAATTGAAAAAAACGAGAGAGAGAGAGAGGGGGAGGGAGAGAGAGAGAGAGTGTGGAAGGATGAGAGAGAGAGAGAGATGGGGGCTTTTTGGTAGTTTTGTAAGGAGACAAGGGAGAGGCGTGGTGTCAGGGAGTGTCAGGGGGTGGAAGGATCACCTCTCAAAACTCAGGGGAGGTCATTATAATTTTTCAAACGTCAAGGATGCTTTGCATATTAAAAGCAAAACCTCATGGGAAGTCAGTGTAATTCACCCTACAATCAACGATTACACTAACGAAGTCTTGAGCCGTTAAGTTTTTCAGGTACATTAAATGACATGCAGCCACGTGACAGAAAATTAAGCTTGGTACAGAAATTCGTATAGAGTTTCGGTACAGCTGATCTGACGCCGGATGGGAATAGGTGAGAAGAAGAAGTGCATTCCAAGACACAATGATTACATGGGGTTTGGGGCTAGCAGAAAGGCCTGGCGTGGAAATAGGGGTGGATGTGTGTGTGCGCGCGTGTGGGTGGGTGGGTGAGAGAGAGAGAGAGAGAGAGAGAGAGAGAGAGAATATATGATGGTACCCGAAAGCTAGCTAAAAAGCTCTCTTTATCCATACTCTCTCTCTCTCTCTCTCTCTCTCTCTCTCTCTCTCTCACTGCTTGAGTATTGTGTGTGGGTCGGTAGACAATGTGTCTGCTATGTGTTGACTGGGTTGTTTTTGTGTTTCCCCCCATCTCTCTCTTATCTTCTCCAGCTGCCGCCCAGCACTCGTACTGTTTTAATTATATAATTTCAACTATTACAACCAAAAGGAACAACTGTCTCTGTGATATTTTCTTTATATATTTTTTTGAATTTCATAAAGAATAATATTAGAATATTTCATAAATTATTGCATAAATTACTCAATTATCACATGTGACGTGGGTTTTGTAGCCAGGTAATAATGTAGAGTTCACGAACGAATGATTTTAACTTTAAAAAAATGAATGTACATACAAAATATAAAAATTTATAACCTAAATAGGAAATATGCAATATTAATTTTAATCTTGAGATGATGAAACCATATAATTATAATATTTCAGAAGCTAATACTATTATAAAACTAGAGGCTTTTGAAAACCTTAGAGTGGTTGCAGCTCCAAGCCGCCTTCTTGGGTTCATCCTTAGTTGCTATAGAGCTTGTTGTGGTAGAAAATTGAGAGCAAGCAACTAACAGTCAGAATTGCTCCTTAAACTTGGTATTAATCTCGAGCGACTTGTGCGATCGCCCGAGAGAGCAAATGTTACCGGCCGGAGTGAGGTTGCTCAAAGCCCCTCCGGCGTGAAAATCAAATCAGGGCGAATAGATAAAGCAAAGCTCGGGAGCTCTTAGAGTGAGCATGCAAGGGTTTAGTGATACCTTTTTATGATGGAGGAGCTGCCTTTTTATAGCTGAAGAATGGAGAGTATGCGAGAAGATCACGACGAGATCCTTGGATAGCTAAGTATGGAAGGAGATACTACGGATATCGGAGATAAAACAGGGAGATGCCATATGGAGAACAAATCGCCACTATAGGTGATGTGGTGGAGAAGAAGTCTGAAGGAAATGGAGTCTTCAGTAAGGCGAGATAATCAACTTCGTCCATTGGCGAGGTGAAGCACTAATCAGCGAGCTTACGGATCTAGACATGGTTCATGTCGATTAACTTATGAACTATCCCTAACACCACTCTCTTAAAATATTTGCTCATTTTAAAAAGTGAACCACCAATATATTATAAGCTACTCGTTTTATCCTTTTATTTTAAATTGATGGGATAATTTTACTTTTTTATAATTTTAAGTAATTTGTGACAATTTTAAGTTTTACGGATTTAAGTAATTTTAAACAGTTGAAAAGTGATTTTTTTTAAAGTGTAGTATCTTTGATCTTCACCTAAAACCAACCCGCTTATATATAAAATTACAAAAATATATTTTATTTATTTCATTTTACTGTACGTTAGGATTTAGCATTAGGTTTCTTTTTCTTTTGTTAAATTAAGTGGTAATTTAGGTTACGGTGTGAGTTTATCTTTTTCAGAATAGAAGGTTTGGAAAAAAAAGGTTAAGTTGGTGCGGGTGCGGATGCGGGTGCGGGTGCGGAGTAATGTTCCATGCCCCAAACCCGAACCACCCTAAAAGATCCCAATTTCATAACCAAGAAATGGATAGAGAGAGAGACGTAAGAAGAAAGGAAAGGTGAACAATAATTAAACACCGAGGGGGGAGAGATCAGTCAGACAGAGAATAAGGTCCCAAAAGAAAACAAAATAATCCAAAAAGATACCAAACACTGCTCAAGAGAAAAAAGGAAAGAGAGAGAGAGAGAGAGAGAGAGAGAGAGAGTCATCACAAAACAAAGTAAGGTCTGTCTTCACTTCCTTTCTTCCTAAATACCCCTTTCATCTTTATATGAAAGATCAATAATCAGATCCATATATATAACCATCTATATTGAGAGAGAGAGAGAGAGAGAGAGAGAGAGAGAGAGATGAGATATGGGAAGGAAGAGGATGAAGAACAAGGGGACTGCTTCCAACAGCAACTACTTCTTCAACAACTCCAAAACACTTCTGATGCATATATATGGTCTCTCCCTCCGGTTCACTTCTTCAATCCGGTTCACTTGGGCCCAGACCCATACGGGGGCTTGTTCAACCAGAGGTCTCAAGCTATGCAATTCGGGGACGACGGTCTAACTTCTTCGGACCCGCTCAGGTTCATATCGGACGCTCTGTTGGGCCAGGTGGGTCATCCCGGTTCGGGCCAAGCGCAGTTGAGCGCTCAAGAGCTGATGGACGCTAAGGCTATAGCGGCTTCAAAGAGCCACAGTGAGGCTGAGAGGAGGC
>BRYF01000025.1:12396148-12398648 GCA_030159135.1 Actinidia polygama | reverse complement strand
TTAACCGTTTGTTGACTATTAATTTTCTCAATTATTTTTATTGGTTGCCACCTTTGTCATTTTTTTAAGATTAAGACTTAATAATAACAATTATGATCACCCATTACCTTTATAATTGCTTTTTTTTCTTTTTTCAGACAATCAAAATACTTCTCGTAATACTATTATTGTGGTCGCTTTAGTCTATTTTTTAATTATTATACTTTATAATCTCTCTCTTTACCTTTTGCTAAAATTAAACATTTGCTACCATCGATTTTGACGGAATTGAATGGAGGAACCATATTGAAACTGATTGAAAATTATAAATCTAGAGATCAAAATGAAACTTTTCTAAACTACCGGGAGGAGTATTAGTTGAAGAGGTAATTAAATAAATGAATAGAAGTCGAAATTATAAATTCTATTATGAAGATGATAAGAGAAAACTCACAGCAAGTGCCGCTTTTATATTAGGTCGATAGATAGATTGTTTCCCCTTTTTTCAAGTTAGGGTTTTTAACTCTAAACCCTAAATCCTAACCCCCAGTTTAATATCCTCATGGTATATCTACGAAGATGCTATATTCTTGGCCATCTTTGTCATGCATGTTTTTAAAAAATAGATAAACAAATATATGGTTACCTTTGACAGTGCCATCACCGTAGATTTGGAAGTGATCCAACGGTGGAAGGACCTCAGAAGGGTGGGTATTGTCATAGTAGGGCCAGGAAGCAATGGAATTGCAGCAGATATAAGTGTATGGCACACCACACTCCTTGATCGAACGCCTCACCTCGCGCTTCTCCCGGTACATGGTGAGCCCTGGCTCCACCGGATCAGCCCTGTCCACGTCATGCCCAAACTCTGAAGGCACAAACCTCTGCACCAAACAACAAAAAATTCGCCTTTAATAATAAAAAAAAGAAGCTATTTTTGTCACTAATTTAGAATTCTCATTGTATTTTTTTTTTTATAAAACCATCAATTTCATTGTAAATTTAAAAGGTGAACTTTTAAATCAGTGAGAACCGGATAAACTGTCCTAATTTACTTGTCTATTTTTTTTATGTTTTAAATTTTTTTTTTAATAAATTTAAAAATAAACTGTCAAAATATTACCACGATGTGACACAATTATCTTTCACTTTTCGATAATTTCAAACTTCTAAAATATAATCTTAAAAAATACAAATTTTTAAATGGTGTATTTTTTAATTCTTAAAATTTTGAATTTTCTAAAACGGACAAATAATTAGGACGGAGGGAGCTAGTGTCAAATAAGTTGAAAAGTTAATATAGTGTATAATTTTCCCTTGAATATTTTCCCATTCGAAAAAACACCCATCAAACTGATTTTTATTTTTAAAAATATTGTTTGTCATCACATTATTTTGGTGAGAAGTAATGCTGTGATGACGTACTAAATTGGGATATCAACTCTTAAAATGTCGTCTTTATATATACCGACGATATGTTACATAGAACTCATTGTAATTAGTTTCACAGAACCCGTTTTTATAGCATTATTCTTATCAATATCGGTGGTGCTACGGACACTCTATGAAATATCGTATAAAGTAATTAATTGATACAGTATTTTATGAAGTATTCCTAATTTTATTATATCGCTATCAATATGTTACCTTGACTGTTCCAACAGCTTTAATGGCTCTTACAAGGATGAGCTGGTCCAATATGTTAGCACCACCTACGGCTGATATTACCACATCTATTTCATACTCCTTTAGTATCTTCTCCATCAATTCTTGATCCTTCATATCACCCTGCCATTTAATCACTGCCAAATCAGACAAAGGAGTGTTACATGCACAAAAGTGGTTGCTCAAATGTATGAACCCACAAAATACAATTTTACTATATTTTTTTCACAATAATTTATTAAAAGAGTGAGACGGATTTCATTTAAAGTAGTGAATCCTAATATCTTAATCAATCACAAAGTAAGGGTATTGTTTAGTTACTTGTTTGGTGGATGAACGAAATCGCATTCGAACCTGCAACAAAAAAGTTATCTAGGTTTGTCCAAAAAGCCGAAAGAACCATTCAAATGGATTATTCTGAACCAAAATCAGAGCAGCATCTATAAGTAACGGTTTAGTTCTGATTCCCAATTATGAATAACTGTTACTATCAGTTCAGTTCCTTCCTATTTTGTAAAGATCACCACTCCAATCCGGACCATGTACACTACACGTTCAGATTTAACTTCTAAAGAAGGAACCTTATTCAATTCACTAATAATATATATGGACATGTACCGCGATGGACGCATAATTTTAACCTTGTAAGGCAAACGTACCTAAGAAACATAGAACTTGTAACCTACAAATAAAATAAAATATTAATTTTAAATTTTAAATATCGAATTTATATAATTTAAAAATTTTATTTACTGATAGTATAATAAAATAAGAGTATTTATGAAAACTTTGGGATTGCGGTTGCTCCCAACTGCCCCCCTTGGATCCACCCGTGGAAATATACATGAGAGAGAGA
>BRYF01000025.1:12368648-12371148 GCA_030159135.1 Actinidia polygama | reverse complement strand
CTAGAGTTTGAAAAATTCCGAGGTCTAGAAGTTTCAAATCAATCCATAATGTCCAAATTACTCAAGGAGGTGAACTTGGAAGCTAGAAGATGAAGAGTTGCAAACTTCAGGGGCCAAATTATAGAAATCAGAAACACTAGGGGTCAAATTGCAGAAATCAAAAACTCCAGGGGTCAAATTATAGAAATTATAAACTTCATGGGCCAAATTACAAAAATCAGAAACTTCATGGGCCAAATTGCAGAAATCAAAAACTCCAGTGGTCAAATTAGAATTTACCAGAGCATCATATGACGTGGCAACAGGTGCTGACATGGCAGGTGACGTAGCCATAGATCCTGACGTGGTAATAGTTGCTGACGTGGCACACAGATGCTGACGTGGTAGGCGACGTGCAGATGGCGTGGCACACAGATTCTGACGTTGCGGGTGATGTGTAGGGATGACGTCACGCTAACGTCATAGTAGATTTCTGCAATTTGGCCCATGAAGTTTCTGATTTCTGCAATTTTTGATCTACTCTCGGCTGACGTCACGACGACGTCACAATAGCTGTAGTAGGGCTGATGTCACGATGACATCACAGAGGTGCAGTAGGGATGACGTCATTGGCGCGTGTGGTCACTCGTCGAGAGTAGATCTAACACGAATTTGTTGAGGCTGCGCGTGGAGGCGCGTGTTATGGCGTATGGCGGTGTTTTTGGCTTTGTTGAACTCGGAACACGACGAGGAATACGATGGTGTGATGAAATCTCAGATCTAACCAGATGTTCAGTTGGCCGAATACAGAAAGAGAAGAAAATCAGAGGTAGAAGACTGGCGGCTGTGGATGGTGGTGTTGGCGCAGGCGTGTGATGGTGGTGGGCAACTATAATAGCTGTAAAACCAGCTCTGATACCATGTTAGAAGGACCCATGGGCCTAACTCAACCCTGAAAACCGACTTACAAGCTGAGGGTTGTCCAAAGACTTATAAGAAGGTACAGGCCTTCGTATCCAGGCGATTTGGGACTTCACTCACACAGAGCTTGATGTTTCCTCCTCACTGCACGTACGGCATGCATTATCAAGAGTAAATAAATTACCAACCGAGGACAAGGTTAGGTAACTACAGACCTCGCTTGTCTAATAACTAGCAACTTACCCGCTCTTAAAGGCAATTGACAACGCAATTTGACTCCTTCAAAATCTCATCTTGTAAAATAAATGTCATATAAGCTCCATCCAACATACAATATCCAATTAACGAATCGCATTTAAGTAACAACACCCATCAAGATATCACAGAATACTTTCCCAGTGGCATCCATTTCAGATATTTTCTGACAATTACATCACCAGTAAGGTAAATACTACCCTTTTGGCACACTGTGGCTTTAACAATAATAAACAGTGGCAGAAAGTGCTACGTGGCCACATATAATGGAGGACAAATAATTGAATTTAATATGCAGAAACTTCAATTCAGCACAAATATACCTTTTATTTTTGGAATAATTGTTTACATCACTGGAGTAAATCTATGATCAACAAAGCAATGAAAAAACTACATGCGAATGTATGAGCTGTCAAATGGAAAGATTAGGACCAAGCGATAACTCAAAATGACTAAGCAGTACAACTGAAGCATTAACCTGCTTGCAATTGCTGTTGTAACATGCAAGATTAAAAAAAAAAACATACCATCAATATTCTCAGATTTCTATTTTCTGGAGCCTATTGTGGTAGGGAAGGGTTGTAACCCAATCACAATGCTACACATGACTCTGTTGTTTAATTTACATAGAAGGGAAAGTATTGGCATATACTTTTATATAGGTATGGAGCGTAATTTGGCTATGAACAAAATAATTTAAGTGATTTTTTAATTTTTGTTAACTTTATTGACGAAAAAGTATCGAAGGTGAGTTAGTGACAAACTTCAATAGATGAGGGAATCTGTATGTAAGATTTTACTGTGGGAAGGGGTTAAGTGTAAATCTTAATAAATAAGGGGGTGTCTTATGTTAATAACATATTCAAATCTTCCAAACTATCTCACATTATCTACTGTCTGAATCCATTTAAGTTAATTTAATGGCTGAGATTTTACCAGAGATTATTTTTTTTTCCCAAGAAAATATCACTTCTTTATTCTCAAATGTGTGGGACCCACATAAGTTGTGATCCATTGGCTAAAAAACCTTTAAAGCTTGGCATATTTTTTACCCATTGTATCATTTTTTAAGCGGAACCCACACACAAAAAAAATTAAAACATTTTTTTATTCAAACTAGTAACTATTTTTCAAAAATTATTATTATACTATTTAATTTGTTCTTCATGTTATAGTAATGTACAATTCCTATGTTCTTCGTTTTAGTAACTGTCCTCTGCAGTTGTAATTATAAACCAAGGTGATGTTTATAGTGAGACCACATGAAAATATCAATTATAAAAAAATAATAAATGCATCAATGGCAATCAATTAATGTGGACCAGCACCACACCTTATTTGATTG
>BRYF01000025.1:12328648-12333648 GCA_030159135.1 Actinidia polygama | reverse complement strand
CGTCCTCAACTATCCCGAAATACCATTTTTCCCCATTAGTCTTAAGAGCGTACACTTGAACCCCTCACAACAAAGAAAAAACCATGTAGATACTCCCAATATAGTAGTCAGTAGAGGGGGTTCCAATTTGTAGTTCTGATCTTGAGAACTCTAAAATGATATAGATTGATAATTACAAGGGTATCTATGCAATCAATCATTTTGAATTCAAAAAAAAATTATTTGTTTTAATGTTGGGTAAAACAGTAGTAAAAAAATAATAACTATCATATAAACAAACCAGTTAAAGTTGGGAATTACCAAAGAAGTACTTAACTGCCCTTTGCGTACGTTCGACAGTGGTTCAATTTGGTAGTGATTGGTCTTCAAGTGAAGTTCATCAATTTATGCTATTCTCTCCGTCCAAATTTCGTTTATCTAGCTCAGAGAATTTAACGTTTAAATCTTAAAAAGTTTTTAACTTAAAAAAATTATCATGATTTCAACAATTACAAATGTGATAAAGTGAAATACTCGCACTAATTAAAAAAAAAAAGAAGGATCAAAAATAGAAATTTTATTTTAATTGTTAATTTTTTAAAATGCATAAATATTTTGAGCCATCTAAAAGGAAGAAAATGGGTAAATAAAAGAGGACCAAAGTAGAAGTAATATTTTTTGATGTGTGAATTGTAAAAATGGGGTGGCAGAAAACTCGCAATATTTTTTAAACGGGCGGCTGGGTCATGTGGCCGACAAGAGAATAAACGATTGGATTCAGCTCCTGTACAACCTCTGACACGCTCTGTCCCACAATTGACGTAAGCCAAATTTTCAACAAATACATACCCTCAATATTATTTGTGAACAAAAGTCAAAATCCCCAATGAGCAGGGGTGTAATTTCGGGCTGCCCGCCCTGGTCGGACCCAAGTTTATCGGGCACTAACAATATATCGAGCTGGTTTGGGTCGATTCAAATTCGAAAAAATCCATGTCCAAAGCCACTTTGGCCTCGAGCTTTTGGGCAGGCAGGCATGGAGGCTTAAATCTGGTCTTTTTTAAAGTGATGAACTCTTTCTTTCTTTTTTTTCTGGGTGCTGTGGGGCCGAGTACCCAATTGGGCAGGCTTGGGTCGGACTTTGGCTCAAAACACCTGGACCAAAGTCTAGCCCATAATATTCACCTCGGGTAGGCTGGGTCGGTTTTTGGGTCGGACTTTAGATTTGTCGCTGGCCATGGATTTTTGATTTACTTCTGGTGTTGTGAACTGCAAAACACTTTTTTTTTTAACCTGCATGATTGATACGAGTAAGACTTGAAATTTCATGTCGGGGCGTAACAAGACCTACATAATATCTGAAGTGTGAAATTGAATTTTTCACGTTACAAGAGTTTGGGATTTATTACTATACGAATTGATTGATCATCATGTAACTTTCACCAATATAGACTATTTGTAGCAGGTCTTCAAAACACTTTAGCTATTATCATATTTACACTTTGCACCCCACCCACCCCACCCACCCGTGAAAGTGTCACAGTAAAATAATTATTTGCAAAATCATTTTACCTTGTATCTTCAACTCAAGGCAGGTAAGTCCACATTGTAAATTTATCTGAATTTTAATATTGATGATCCGCTTCATTCATCTTATAAACTCATATCACTTTGATAATGTGATAACCACGTGATTTCATTATCTTGGTTTAATAGCTGTTTCCAAAATTATACGAGTCGTTCAATTTCTTGAAAAATACATATGTTAAAATCAAATACTTAAAGATTGTTTGATCAAATTGATATATTTTTTTCATAAATGAAATACATATTTGCTAAAGTGATGAATGAATCGTCTATATCCATTATGTTGTTCAAGAAATTAAAGAAATTGTTTATGCCTTGTATCCGTCTTACGTTTAAAGTCTTCGGTTAAAAGAGGAGATAAGATCTTTTGAAGATTACCTTTATAAGCATGTAGTGAGTTTGATTTTTTCCCACATTCTATCGTGATTATGGCATTAATGATTAGTCTTTTTAAAAGCATAATATATTGCAAAAGAATGATCTTAGTGGATTATCGTGACATAATATTTTTTTATAATTTATATTGTTTTTTCATTTGTACTTTTTTTTATAAAAAAAAAAGGCTTGCCAAGTGCACGAGAGTTCCGTCATTGTGGAGTCTGGGGAGGGTTAGTTATACTCATCGTTACTCCTATAAGCGGAGATGTTGTTTCCACGCCTCGAACTCATTACCTCCGGGCAGTGGCGGAACCAGGATGGTAGTTCAGGGGGGCCAAAGTGTAAAAAAAAAATTTAATATATTTCAGAGGGAGCTAAAGTGTAAAAAAAAAAATCCTAAAAGAAATTTTGTAATTTTTACAAAATTTCTTGAAAGTCAGGGGGCTGCAGCCCTGCTGGCCCACCCCTGGGTCCGCCCCTACCTCCGGGTCACAATAAAACAAATTCTTTGTTTTTTTTCTTTACAAGGAAAAAAGTGTAATTGGATAAAAGGGAAATTGAAAATCACTATCTATTTGTTTGCCATAGATGGAAATATGGAATATTAACTGGGGTTAAAAAATTAAATTATTACCGATGGCATTTAGTAGTTCTCCATAAGATTTCGTGAAAATAACTATCTATTATTTTGCTAGAGATAGAAAGTTAGCGAATTAGTAATTTACAGGCGGACATTTAATACCTCTCCCAGCTCTAATTTTAAGCTTCCTCTTTAAAAATTAATGAGTACAAGTGTATAACCCCACTTGACATAAATTAATGAGTACAAGCGAATTAGTAAGACCGTAATTTCTTTTATGGTCTAGTATTATGCTCAATTTAATTGATTTCGAAATAGATTAATCTATGAGTAACAATTTTATGTAACTCTCATGAGATTCGAACTAACAAACTTCTTGAACATATAGTCAAAATCTTTATCAGCTAAAATTCTTGAGATTCAATGGAGTCACTTGATAATAGTTAAAAGTTCAAAGCAATGTTTTGAAAACCGGAAACTGGGTTGAATCGGAAAAGAGATCGGGTCACGGGTCACTGGTTCAATCGTTGGGTCAACCGTTATTGACTTGTGACGTCATAATTATGTCATTAATTTATTTATTAATAGTAATAAAATATATCTTATTTTTTTATACTAATTTTTATACTTATAACCTAAAATTTTAAAATTAAAACATAATTTTTTTCTAAAATATTGAACCGGACGGGTCAATCCAGTTCAATGACCGGTTTACCGGTTCAACCGCGGTTTTGACTGGGTTTGACCGGATTTTGACCAAAACGAATTTTGACGGGTAATTAGACCGTTTCTCCGACCGGTTTGATCCGGGTTTAAAAACATTGGTTCAAAGCATAAAATGTGCAAGAAGAATCAACTGTGTGTGTGTGTGTGTGTGTGTGAGAGAGAGAGAGAGAGAGAGAGAGAGACACAGAGACAGAGAAAAAATAGGCAAAAAGCTAGACTCTACTTGGAGAAATTATGTAGTACTCTACTTGTGGTTTTATGTATGTACTAGATTGAACAGTTATGCCACTTGTCCACACCAACAAAAGGCAAAATTCTTCGTTCTTCCGCCCTTCCTTTCTCCCATGGGTTTAAAATCCGGATTGACTCGGCCGGTTCGACTGGTTGAATCGTTGACCGGCCAAAGAAACGGTCCGATCGGCCGTCAAAATCCATTTTGGTCAAAACCTTGAATCGGAAACCCGGCAATTGAACCGGTCATTGAACCGGCCGGTTCACTGTTTTAAGAAAAAATTTATGTTTTAATTTTAAAATTTTAAGTTTCAAATATAAAAACTAGTGTAGAAAAATAAAAATATTTTTTTATTATTAATTTATAAATTAATGACATAATTATGACATCACGGGTCAAGAACGTTTGACCCAACGGTTGAACCAGTAATCCATGACCCGATCTCTTTTTCGATTCGCTCAACGATCTGAGTTTCAAAACACTGTTTTCTCCCTTAAAAGCCTTTTGCCAAGCTTAAAAAAAAAATAAAAAAGATGAAACTAACACAGGGACAAGGGTACCCTGTTGATTGCAGGCCCTTTCCTTACCGTACACGTGAATATGAGTTGGATCCAATAATTCACAGGGCCCCATAGTAGAATTTCTCACCACCACAGAGCCACCAAAACTTAATAATTAAATCTGATGCTTGAGTTCTAATTTTACTGTTGCAAATTAATATAAAAGACGAAAATAGAGTCAAAAAGTTAATTCACCAAAGATTTGTTTTTAGAAACACAACTTTTAATGCCTTGACATCAACACTTCGATAGTGACCAAAATATTTTTTAAATGTGTTAAACATGAATTGAAGCTTTTAGAAATCAAAACAAGCATAGTTTAGATAGGTCAATTTTAATTTAGAAAGTAATATTTCACAACTCAATTTACTCAAAAAAGAGTACGAAATGAAAAAAAAATATATCTTCTCAAAAATAAATAACGTGGAACCATAAAATGTAGTTGTCGCATTATTAAGTTATTATTAACATCGTTCTTATATATTTTTGGTAGAGATAGTGATATTTCTAAAACTTTAATTGTCACGTCACAACCAAATAAAAGAATACGATACAATCGCAAATCTTTTTATGTAGAATTTTGGCAAGGGAGTGTTCATAAGCATGCGAAACGAAAAGATAGATTAATCATATCTAAAATTTGCTTTTAAGACCACTTTTTGACGAGTTTAGTGATTTGGATTGTGTGATTATGAGATCGGTTATTAGGACAACCACTTTATATGATGAATGGGCCCATAAGATGGTCTAAAAATGTGGATGGGGATAATAATTATCCTAGAATTGCTCCTTTTAGTTTTGCTTTTATCTACTTCAAATGATTATAGGTGTGAAGCTTAGTTTGCTAAATATCCATTGGATTTGATAAAGAAAAACAGTGATCATCTATTTGATTTTTAGTCAAAGCTAGTAGAGAAGATTAAGAAGAGAACAAAAGCAACACAAAGGGCTCCACCAG
>BRYF01000025.1:12266148-12268648 GCA_030159135.1 Actinidia polygama | reverse complement strand
CGTCCACTTTTTGCCTACCTAGACTTGCCTCATCAGTACAAATAGTGTGGTCTTATTAATTTATGAGCGACATTATGTAAAAAAAAAAATCCCAGAAAAATTCATGTATAATTCACATGTGTTTTAAGCGTAGATCCCGCATAATTAGAATTTTGAATCTACATATTACATAAATTTTCTACGTAGTTTTTTTTTACACATTTTTCGCGCACGTAGGCCTTTTTACACTTCATTTATAAGAAGATCACTTTGCATTGGTTAAGATATAGTGATACTAATTTGATCATTAATAGTACCTTAAGGATCATTTCTTACATAGGCTCTTATCCATGCTTTCTATGTGTCAATATCATATTGTATATAAATTAATGACATGATCATCTTGAAATGAATTGGATGGTCATGGAGGTCTGAATGAATCCAGATTCATGTACTGATGATAATATATAGAAGATACTCAAATAATTTGGAATCTTACAACCAATTGAGAGACTTTAAAATTAAGGATGTCAAATGGGATTTTATTTACACACGGGTTTCCAATCTCTTATCCCAGCAACCAAACTAGACATAATCAATTAATTTTTATCTTTTATTCTAGACAAATATTGACATAATCTTTTTATCGCAGTTGAATTGTTATCCATTTTAATACTCTTAAGTTGTGATTAAATTAAGAATTTAGTGAAGAGACAAAAAAAGAAAATGAAAAAGTTAGAAAATTCAAGGTTTTGGACCATTGGAATTTCTAACTTTAAGCATGTTTAGAAGAGCTTATTGTGCATGTTTAGCACAACTTCTAAGTAGCAACTTTTGTTGTTTTCTTCTTTGAAAGTTGTGATAGTTTTTAAAAAATAATTTTAGCGTAAGTTCAATTATATCAAATACTCTCATTAGCTGCAACTCTGCTTTCATCTATCTTAAAATTTATGTCAAAGTGTTTGCCCTATCTTCTACTTCTACTTCTACTTCTACTTCTACTTTCTGCTTTTGCTTGTGGGCCTAAAAAAAATTACAAAAGTTAAAAAAAAAATCTGATTTTTGAAAACTTAATTTTGAAGCTTTTCAAATTCTGTTTTTAAATAAACAATTTTAATATAAGTTCAGCTATACCAACACTTTCTTTTTTATTTCATTTTGTTTTCCTTCACAAAACCCTTAGTCCAAACACAGCCTTACCTGAGGTCATTGTGGTCGCAAGAAGGATGTCATCCTGAAACCAAATGACCGTACGAATCTGCCTAACTGTTTACGGCCTAATGTCGACATTAATAATACTGTCAAAGTATGGATAAATTAAAAGATCATAACCCTATAATATGGTCACATCACTCTAAACAACAGCATTATCTAAATTTTTCATTGTTTATTGAGAAGCTTAATGCAGATGACTACCATTATAGACATTAAACCTGATTGGGACTGTATCAATGAAGGTCAATCTCAGTTACCATTGATACATGTTCTTGACAACTTCCTCTACAATTTGCTATCACACATTTTCAACCTCTACTTGACCCGCAATTTCTTTTCCATATTTTTTGTGTTAGAACCCAATAATTTCAATTTAGTTTTAATATAATTCATTCGGTAGCACTTGAAACTCATGTGATCCTTTTTAGAGGAAAATTTTACCACCATTAATTTTTATAATTTGAAAAAAGTTTGATTTTGGTCCATAAAAATGTCCGTGTGTGTACAAATCGTTTGACGGAAGAACTACATTCAAACTAGATAAAAACGATAGGTTATTAATTTCTTAAATTAATATTATAAGAATTAAAGTAAAACTTTAATCAAACCATAGGGACCAATGATGAAAATTATCCTAATTTTAATTATTGAATTAACATTACGACTTGCAAGCGAAATACTAGGAAGACAAAAAAATATTTTCACAACAAAATATATAAACTATATAAAAAAAACAAAAATTTACAAAATGCGAAACTAACAGCACTATCATAGTGGATAAGGTGTACATTCTACCACAGTAAATGCAATGTGATCACACCAAGTTTCCTTTCTTTAGAAAGTATATAGATTCATAAATTTACTCGCTAACCTCAAAAGAATTATATATAAATACGTTACATTCTATAAATCGAGAATCTGGGGGTTGGTTTTGATCTCATTGCGAAACTCCGTAATATTTTTTTTCTTTCCAAATTACTATTCCTATATAACCACTTTAAATTTTACTTTCTTCCGTCCTTAAACTTCATTAAACTGCTTAAATTTAAATTCTTTATTCGATTTCTAGAGTTTCAATAACATTCCCATTTGTTGTGCACAAATGTAGTATTTATTTGGTATCTTCATTTCTCTAAGCTTTGTAACGCATTTTTCATTTCCAAAACTGTCATTTCCAAAACTGCCCCCAAACAACAGTCTCTCGTTTGTTATTTTTCCACCCTTTTTCTCACTTCTTCATTTCCATTTACCTTCTTCCCATTGAATTGTGAACCATCCATGTTTTGATTTTTAAGTTGCTCATAAA
>BRYF01000025.1:12223648-12226148 GCA_030159135.1 Actinidia polygama | reverse complement strand
CATACTTTTTTTTTATAGACCAAGGAATGATGTGGTAGCTTTTCAATAGGATATTTAATTATTATCCTATTCTATCTAAGAAAATATATCCCAACTCAAGACTAACTCTTCAAGAGATAATCATTTTAAGAGTTCTAGTTAACTTGAGAGTTTTACTCTCACATGAACACTACATATAAGCCAACTGGACTTGAGTCCAAATATGTGGACTGGACTCAACAAGATCAATTGGAGGTGCTAACGTTTTCAAAAAATAAAAACTCATCGTGGACTCCATAAAACTTCTTCTAAGAGATCAAATTGGTGCTGAAGATATCATGCAACGCTTTCAAAAAATAAAAACTCATTGTGGACAATTGTAAATGTGTTTATCTTTCGCAAGCTTTTGCCAATGCTACCACTGGAAATAAATCTTAGTTACGCCAGAGGCTCACCCATCCCTCGCCCCATTAACTATTATAATTATGTAATAAAATTGAGGCCTACAAAAGCTTGTTTAGAGTGCAGGTTAAAGTTAACTTATGCATTGTCATATTTTTTAAAGCAATTTTTCAATTAATTTTTCCCTTCTTATATTATTAAAGTATATCTTAATAATTCAGTGTCTAGCCTAATGGCTGAAAAATATTTAAGCCGGTTTATTAAAGCTTTAAAGACCCAAGTACTATAGACCTAAGACCCTATACCTAGACTCTATGTGGCTCTCCGGGTACTGCTTGTACGGCGATGATATTTGAATCCACACTGCTAATGAGGTTCATTTAGACTTAGAAAACTTGTTCTACTAAATTTGATACTAATACCTGTTTTAGTGACATTTTTCAGAATGAAACTTTAAATCTTATCTCTGAATCCAGTGTTTGAAATTCTGATCGGTGATCGAATCGAAAAAATGATCATATCACGGGTCACCGGTTCAATTATCGAGTCAACCGTTATTGACCCGTGATATCATAATTATGTCATTAATTTATTTATTAATAGTAATAAAATATCTTTTATTTTTTTAGACTAATTTTTATACTTAAAACTTAAAATTTTAAAATTAAAACATAATTTTTTTTTAAAACCGTGAAACGGCGGGTCAATGACCGGTTCAATCCTCGGGTTTGACCGGATTTGACTGGGTTTTGACGGCAATCGGACCGTTTCTTCAACAGATCGACAGTTCGACCAGTCGAACCAGCCGGGTCAATCCGAATTTTAAACCATGCCTGAATCAACCTTACGTGCAAAAGATGTATTATTGATTAACAGGGGTGGTACCGATAAGGAGCTAGAAGGGGCTATAGCCCTCCTTCACTTTTTAAAAATTATAAAATTTATTTTTAATTTTTTTACACTTTAGTCCCTAAAATATATATTTATTTTATACTATTTATATTTAAAATTATAGCTCCCGAACTAAAGTTCTAGATCCGCCCCTATTGATTAATGAATAACTTCTCGAATTTTTTTGAAATAGTGATTTGTTTACTCCACTTTTCATCAAATGTATTCACATTTTATTATTTAAAATTAAAATAAAGTCTTCTGTAATTTATCTATTATTAAAATTGCTCCTAATTATATAATTATACTTTTAAATATTTATTTCAAAATTGTATAGATGTGTGTTTGATCAAATGTCGATTTCATAAATCATTACAGTTTTTGCCTTGTAAATTAATGCTTTTGGCCCACTAAAGTGTTACGTGTCGTATTGTAAGTGGAACGTGTTTTCCACGAGCTAACATGGCGAATGGGTAAGACACGTAACCTAAACGTAGAGAGGGAACGTACGGTTTGGCCCTTTGAGAACTCCAAAAGGCAAACATGAGAATCCAAAGGCAGTACTTAGTAATCAGACCTAGTCATTCGTGGCGTTGGCAGGCGTGACAACACGCGCTCTCTCTCTCGCTCTCTCAAGATTCCCCTTGAAGCCTCCCTAGTATATTCCCACCTATATTGAGGGAGAAAATAAATGAAGGGAATAGAGAGAGAATCATTGTGCTCTCTACCTCACACTTCAGGTCCTGAACGCTCTCTAGGATTGGTCTATCTACACTAATACGGGCTCTTTGATAATATTTAAAAGTCAATTTTTTTTTAAATTTATTATCAAAAATTTTTTATTTTTCTGGATTTACTTTAGATAAAAAAAATTAATAAAAATAAAAAAATAAAAAAGTCAACTTTAACTGACTTTTTTGCTTATTTTAAGCAAAAAAAACAGTCAAAAAGTTCAAATAAACTGGTTTCAAACGGAGCCAGTATGGCCCAATGTGGGTAAGTAATTTTTTGTTTTTTGAATTTTTTTTGTCTTTTTGTAAACTTTTTTGTTATTTAATTAAAATTTTATATTTTTTCGATTATTCATGACGAGAAGAAACAAAAATTTAAAAATATATATATAATTAAAAAAAATCACTAAAAATAAAAAAACTATTTTTATTCTAAAAAAACATCTAAGATAATTTTTTTGGTCTTTAGTGATTTATTTTCAAATTAAGTAAAAATT
>BRYF01000025.1:12191148-12196148 GCA_030159135.1 Actinidia polygama | reverse complement strand
AAAAAGATTAGAAGTGGGTTGTGGAAGAGTGGGCCGAATAATTGGCCCATGAGTAAATTGGTTTAATTGTTATAGTTGGGCTTGTGTGGAATTTGGTTTAAGTTGGACCCAATGTTGGATTTCTAATTTGGGTGTGGCCAAACAAGGCCTAAGGCCATATGGCCAAATTAATATCTCGCTCTCCTCTCAACCAATTGGATAGCCAAACACTCTTCTCTCTTCTCTCTTCTCTCTCTTACGTTTCTTTTTCTCTCTATAGGGCTTTGATACATTTGAGCTTAGATCTAGTGAGTTAGAGTGGAATTCGAGTGGGATACTTTGGAGAGAAATCATCTACTCGATGGGGTCTTCTTTTTGAGCCAAGAAAGTTCGAAATCAGAGCTAGTGGAGTTTGAGGCATCATCTCATCTTCTTCATCATTTTTTGAGCTAGCATTACTTGAATTTGAGGTAAAGGGGGTTATTTTGTTGGGGTTTGACTTTGAGTTTGTTGTTAATGGCTTATAGAACCCTAAATGAGAAACTTGGTTTAAATTGAAAAATAAAAAATGCTGGAATTTGGTTGCCGATGATAGGTGTCGACACCTAGGTTTCAGATGTCGACACCTTTGAATAGTAATTTTGAAAATTTGACCACTGATGGCAGGTGTCGACACTCAGGTTTAAGGTATCGACACTTTTGAAGAGGAAATTTACTTTCTAGCTACTGACCTCAGATGTCGACACCTGACTTTTAGGTGTCGACACCTAAAATTTTTTGAACAGTAAAATTCAAAGTTTTTGACTAGTGACGGCAAGTGTCGATACCTAATTTTCAAGTGTCGACACCTATGAAAAAATATATATATATTTTTAAATGGTTTGCTTTGAGCATGATGATATTTTATATGTTTTATTGTTGCATTAAATTTTAATAAAATGTGACAATTACATATGTGGAAGTAGAAAAATATGATTTTGTATATGTGTGCTTACAATTTAAGTTGAGTTTTATGTTATAGATTATGAGTGTTGTTCAATAATAACTAATTATTATTGACAGTTTTGAATGATTATATAGTATGTCGTTGCGTTTAAATGTTGATAAATGTAACATGGAAGTATGATTGAACGTGTGGAAAATATAAAATTTGTTGTTTGCATTGAGGCTTTTAGTAAAATGCAAGGTTTATATTTGTGTGAAAAATTAGAAATAGTTTGGGAATGACACACTATGATGTATCGAATTAGGTACTTTGTGTACTCGGAATAAGATGGTTGAGATTAAACCGAAGTTAAGATCCTATATGGCAATTGTGTGACGGTAGGGAGTGTCACCCCTACGGTGAAAGCCCGTGAAGTTGACAAACTTGAAAGTTCTAGATGGCAAACGTATACACGGAAGACATCTCAAAGCCTACGGTGAAAGTTCGGGAAGTTAACAAACTTGAAAGTTCTAGATGGCAAACGTATACATGGAAGGCATGTCAAAGCCTACGGTGAAAGCCCGAAAAGTTGACAACGGTAGAGATGCTATTAAGGTCTATGATGAAAGTTTGAGGAGTGAGACGGATGTTGTCTATGTACTTAGTCCATAATGAGGGTGATTAAGTATTGGTCTAGGTGTTTCATTTGAAGGAATTGAATTTTACTTTTTGAGAAGAGTCGGGAACATGAAAAAATTGTTGGATATGGAAAACCATGGATTGGAATCAAAAGTATATTTTGATATGAATGAAAGCATATTTTATTGCATTATGTTTTCATTGTATAGTTATGTATCATGGTTTTGGCTTGAGATATCAAGTCCATTGTTAAATCTTTTCAAGGTAACTCACATTTATTAAATTAAATTCAGGTACCGAGGGTTATCCTGAAACTTTAGGCGTGTGGACATCCTTTTTGTTTATTTGTTTAGATAAACTTATAGACATGTATTTTAGAAATTATAATTATTCTTTTGGACCGGTGTGGGCATTATCCATGGATTATCATCCATATTTTGTATTTGATAGCTCATGGAAAGCATGGTCTCACGGGAGAGATAGATGTACTGTATTCCGATGTAAAGACAAGTATATTTGTCGCATTGTTTAGTTTGACTTTTCCACATTGAGTTATTTACTTACATGGCCGGGTCTTAGTTTGATTGGGGTGTGACAGTATTAACCTAGAATCTCAGGAGTGGTTAGTGTATTTCACCCGACGATGAGGAGAATCTATTACAAGTTTTTAAAAGAAGGAAGGTCAATGTAATTTCTCAAATGTTAGGGGTATCTGTATTAAAGGCAAATCTCAGGGAAGATCATTGTAATTTATAATAAAAAAAATTAGTGAACTTTTCCATCGATCAAAAATTAGTGGCTTTTCTATGCAATTTATTTTTAAACTGGGTAGAGTTCAAGTATTTTATTATGATTCAAATTGTTCATATTGTAGATCTGTATTGTAAAAAATTACGTTGATCGAGCACAATTCAATACCCGTTCAGTGCTGTTTTATAACTTAACACATAAGTGTGACACAAGTAATTATACATATTTATCTTGATATGAATTGGTATTGATCCACCATTGATGTGTATCCAATCAACATGATTTTTAGTTACGACAGAGTTTATAATATGAACAATTTAAATTATTAAAATCCAAAATATTTAAACTGCACTGGTGCATTCATGTTTATAAATCCATAAAGAAGCTAGGTCCTTCGTGGAAATAGATTAGAGACATACTATTGTTCAAATCTTGAATTCGATGAGATATTTTTGTAGAGAATTGAAAAAGGTGAAGACAGGCATGTGAAGACGATCAACATTTTTTTTATGATTTCTTATCCCTTGTTGAATCGTGTTACAAATTCTGAACTTAGCATAATCTAAGGAAAAATGACGACGATTAAGAATCTCTGGTACGAAAGAAACAGACAGGAAACCAATAAGAAACTAATAGTTCTTGTTGAGTGAAGTCTCACATCGCTTGGGAGACTTCTGTCTACGTTTGTTTACAAGCTGGGAAGTTTCCTCTCCTTGTAACTCGAGTTTTGAGGGTGAGTTCTACTCCCCCTTCTCTAACATAGTATCAGAGCCTACTGTCTGTTCTGATGTGTGGACCCCTCAGCTTACACCTTCTCCTCACAATCTGTATCACGTTGTGTGAAGGGGGAGTGTTGAGTGAAGTCTCACATCGTTTGGGAGACTCCTGTCTGCGTCCATTTATAAGGTGAGAAGTTTCCTCCCCTTGTAATTCGAGTTTTAAGTGTGAGTTCTACTTCCCCTTCTCTAACAGTTCTATTAGTCAAAGTTTAAAGTTTCTCACCAATGGAATGCATATTGATTTCCTTTATATATTAGCTATGTTTATGGTATGCTTATCACCATTTACTGACTATCAGATAATTTATTTAATTAAAAAAATTGACTAGTGGTGTTCGATATTAATTTTGAATTCTCAGTTATTTGACTGCTTCAACTATTTTGATTTAGGTAGAATTATGTAGAAAAAATCAGAGTTTGATCATGAAAATAACGCATACAGTTTCAATTATAACAAATTAAATTATGTAGTTTCAATTCGGTAGCAATATAAATTATATGTTAGTCTTCATCCATTTAGAGTAAATAGAACTATCGTGTTTCCGCTCAAAATGCACTAAAACACACATCGTATAGGGTTTTTCCCTTTTTAAGACCCTAATCGAACCATTCTCATTCCAAAATTGTATAAAATTTTAGTTTCTTTAAATAAATACAAAATTCAAACTCTCTAATTTATCTTTGTAATTGGTTCAATTAGGATTTTAAAAGGGAATAGCACTATACGAAGTCATTTTCGTATATTTTGAGCGGGAACAATAGGTTCCGTTAGTTTTAGGTACACAAAAATTAATGTATAGTTTAAATTGTTATAAGATTAAAACTGCATATTTTGATTTGTTATAATTAAAACTGTAAGTTTTAATTTATTTTCATGATCAAACTCTGATTTTTTTTACATAATTCTCTCTTTAATTTGTCACTTATTTGACTACTTCAACTTATTTGATCCAAATATGAGATTTTCTAAAATCCAAATTTTTATTTTTATTTTTGTTTCACTTAGAGATGCTAGAGCGGTGCTCTCATGATCGATGATTGACGGGAAAAAGGTACTCGAACAGTAAGTTCACAACCTTGCTTAGAGGGGTAAATTGGCCCAGGCTTGTTGAACCCACTTGACGTTTGACCCGAATTTGACACGGGTTGGGCCGGTTTGTTCAAGCATAGGTCTAACTTGAAAAACGCCAGTCCAAAGGATCCGAGCTGGACACCTCCAGCGAAGTCCGCCCCATTTGAGCTTGAAATCAAGCCAACCCGCCAGCCTAGCCTCCCCCATGTCAAACAAAAATGAAAGTTCGACAAGCAAAAAAAAAAAATTTCAGGCTGATTCAGAGAACACCAGCCCGCCCAGACTCATCCCGTTCGGTTCGGTCCTATCCCACCCCTCTAGTGAGCCAGTCTCGTAGGGTGGGATAGATATAGTGATTGGCTTTTGGGTTGAGCCCAACTTGTCTCATCACCTGCGCAGGCTGGACTCAGCCCGAACTGAGTGTACTGTACCCACCTAGGTTTGTGACCAATTGGGCTAGACCTCTAACCTTGCCAAATATAGCATCGTGCTATATTCACATTAAAATTTAGCACGATAATATCTTGTACCAAATTTTAACACAAACTAATATTTGACTATTGAATTCACTTTTGTTAATTATCAAAATTGCATCTCATTATTCATTGGGACTTTTCTATCTTTCTTTTATTAGGAGGGTTAGTTAGGAATTTACTCAAAATTTATATACTAAAGACAAAAAATAAAATGTATTTAGTAAAAAATGGAGGGTAAAAATCATTTTCTTAATTATTTTTCAAGTAATTTCGCTTAGTCTCTCCGTTAGAACTAGTGGGAAGAACAAGAAAAGAAAACGAAGACTCGAAAAGTTTGCGCATAAGAGAGGCACAAGAACCCTCTCTAATTCTGGGCGTTG
>BRYF01000025.1:12146148-12161148 GCA_030159135.1 Actinidia polygama | reverse complement strand
GGCCTCCCCATGAGTCCGCCCCTGTACCTAATTGCCCACTATGTCTGTGCACTCAAAAATGGAGGATTAGCACAGGGCTTCATGGTGCCCGCAAAAGTTGTACGATTTATATTTACCATCAAGAAGATTAAGAAAAATTATATGGAGAATTACGTGTATGGAAAATGACGAATGACTTATGACGGGTTAGTGACATTTTATATAATTATGAACTATGATAATGGGTCTTTTAAGATGTAAGTCAACTATATGAAGTTTCTATATATAATTTTTTTTTATTACTTAACACTAAGGCTCCATTTTGTAATACTTAAAAACTAAGTTTTTTTTTAAATTTGCTACCAAAAAAGTCAAGATTTTTTATTTTTTTTATTTTTTGGCTTTATTTTACCTAAAAATAAGCAAAAAACCAAAAATAAAAAAGCAAAAAAGGTAATTCTAACTGCCTTTTTTGCTTATAAGCTTAAAAAAAGTCGGTCAAAAAGCAAAAAAAAACTGATTCCAAATAGAGCCTAAGAGTTGTGAGGGTGAGCCTTGGTGCAACGGCAAAGTTGTTCCATTATGACCCAGAGGTCATGGATTTGAGTTGCGAAAAATAGCCTCTCTGCCTTACCGGGATAAGTCTACGTATATCTAACCCACTCCAAATCCCGTAATAGTGGGAGCCTAGTACACTAGGCAAGCCCTCGTCACCAAGAGTTGTGATGACATAGAGGCAATTTCCCACATCGTATTTTGCACTAGAAATCACTATAACATTAGACAGGGATGCATGCAGATTGTTCTAGCCAAGACCTTTTTACTCTTCTCCTATAGATCATCTAGGGTTGTTGCTATTTCTACTTAGTATTAATTGCATCTAGCCATCCATGTGACTAATCCTTTCCTTCCCAATTTGATTAGTCACTAATGACAATAATTTTAATAAAAGTAGCCAAAAGCAATAAAGGAAGGGTAGTTGTGGGGTTAGTGAAGATAATAGGAAATCGAGCTAAGACACCGGTGTTGTCTGGATGGAAGAAGGCTGCTTGTCGGATTTGCGAGACAGGAAAAGTGAAAAAAACTCTCCGAAGCTGTTCCGAGATGGCTCTCTGAATGTCAAGTTAGTGACCGAAAAATAAGGGAGAGAGAGCAAGAGAGAGATATTGGCTCTAGTGTAGAGAGAGAGAGAGAGAGAGTACTGTAGATAGAATTTATATACCATGAGAGAGAAAGGGTCTGGCCTTTTATAATGCAGTTTGGAGCGTGCATAGACACGCCAACTGCCATGTCAATGACTAAGCGACTGACCCAATCATGCCCCTAAGACATGAGTGGTGACTAGCCTATCATAAAATAGGGGTTTGGACCCAAGCGTGTGGGTGGCAGAGGAAACTCGTTGTGTACGCTATCCCTTGACCTTGACGTGCCTTGGGTTCCTCTGCCCAGCCAAGTCCTCGACCGAACTCTGGCGCGATGATGCCAGACGAACTTGCTATAAAGCGATAGTTTGGCGATGGCGCTCGCCCTAGCTCAATTGGGAGTGATGAAGGATATTTTATTCTCCCACAATTGCCTCTCTATTTTATAGGATTCAACACCGAGTACCGAGCCCAGACCAAAGAGTGAAAGCTCACAATCCGTCAAATAAATAATAATCCCAAGCCTCCTGACGTTGCGACCTTGCTCCAGTACGAGCACGTTTATCGCCACACTATCCCCCACCGAGCAACCTGGCTCGGTCGAGTCACCCTTCCACCCCTTTGCATATGAGAACTAGCCCAACGAGCTTAACCTTCAAGTTTTGATGATTGTACTCTGAGTTAATGTATCAACGAAGGAGCTGCTAAGTTTGCTCAGGAGTTAGAGTAGGAGAAGGAAGAAGAAGGATCTAGCAGCTCAATCTCGTTTCGATTATCAGGAAGTGAGCTCGTGGATGCTATAGCCAAGGAGGAGGGTGAAGGGGAGGTGGAGGAGGAGGAAGAAAAATAAAAAGAAGAATAGGGAGGTGAAGAAGTGCTTGTAGGAAGTAACCTGGCCAAAGCTGAGCCCGTGCTGGTTCTACTCTCAGACGACGAGGCCCCCGAGGTACTTATAGGGCCCTAAATTCTTGAAGTTTTTGGAGAAGAGATCCAACATTCTTTCGTTGGAAGGGAGGAGGTTGATTCCATCTCTGAAGTAGAGATGCCTCCCAAGTTGATGAAGGTTCGGGAGAAGCCAGACCAAGAAAAGCAACATGCCTCCACTCATACTATCATTGTTGAGGCACCGAGCTCGCGCCTTGCCTCGCGATTGCAAAAAGACGTTGACAAAGGAAAGGGAATTGAAGTGGGCCCTTCCTACAAGAGGCGTCACGGGGATGGCACCAGCTAAACTGTTGATTCCTCTTCCACACTTGCTACAACCCCCGAGCTATGGAATCCAGAGCTTTCTATCAGGGATCTCGAATGCCGCACAGGCAAATACAACTCATGAGTAAGAAACTTGTATGTCCTTAGCGCAAGCTGTGATGCTACCCCGAGATGTGGCATAGCTTCAAAAGGAAGATGGGGTGATGACGTGCAGCCTCACAGTAATACAGAATGTTCAAGTATCCAAGCTTGGTTATTTTGCTTCTTTTATAATCTGAACAATTAGAAAAATTCTGGATTGAACACTTTTGCCTTTTGTAGGCCCTCCAAAGGTTGATGACGATCCCCCAGTAAGAGAAAAATGCTTTGATGAATTGAAGAGGGCTCATAGGTGAGCCACCCCCTTTAAGGGCAAGGTAATGAAGAAGGATGAAGAGCTCGCCATTATCGCTGAAGAGCTTGCCTCCGCCAATGCTGAGCTCTCTAAGAAACGGGGGAGGTTACCAAGTTCTGCCAAGTGGCCCAATACTATGTCTATCGATGGGTTTATGACAATCGATGGAACACGTCCAGGGAGTTCTACATCCGAGATGTGGCTGAGGTGCAAGCTGACGCCTTCCATGAGGGATAGGTAGTTTGCCTCAAAAGAGCTCGGTACTCCCTCCGATCATCTAGCATGGGTAGCGACGAAGCCCTCGATGGCCTATTCGGACCCGTGCCCCGAGCCTTATTCGTCGATCCTCCTCCCTAGCTTTGACGAATGGGAGTAAGACATTGCTGATGGCGCGACCAAGGTGGAAGAAGCTGAGGCAAGGCAGTAGGCAGAAGTAAAGGCAGAGGCAGAAGTGGAACCGCCCTAAGCTACGAATGATTTGCAGGACAACCCCCACTACTACAAACTATGAAATTCTTGGATTTGTGTAAGGGGTTGGTCTTTTTCTACAACTTGTAAATGAGTCTTGAATAATTTTTCTATAAATTTGTATATATTCAGATTTCTTTCTCAACTCGGTTCACTTATTTACTTGCCTTAGCATATTTTTGTCTTTCTTTTGTATGTGAATGTTTAGGACACCCTGAGTTTGGCGGTCAGGTAGCTCGGTGAACCAGACTTGCACATGCCTTAGCCAAAATTTGCTTTTTACATGCCATAGCGTAGCGTCTGGTTGATCTCAGAAGTAGCTCAATAGACAAGTCTTGCACATGCCTTAACGTAGATTTTCTATTTTCAAGCCATAGCATAATACTTTCTTGTGAATGTTTAGGACATCTCAACCTCATGCTTGAGCAGTTTGGTAAATAGTCTTGCAAATAAAGTTTGATGTGAAAGTAGGAAATCCCTTGAAGTCGAGGTAAATGTTCTTTCAAACTTAAACTTGGCAAACAACTTTTGAAGTGATCGGACTCTGATTGCATAATCCAAAATGGTTACAATCGTTTTGAGGATAAACTCAGAAATCAGAGAAGTTTATTACAAATCAGTTGAAGTTACATGTTTTAATAATAAAAAAGTTAAAAATAGAGAAGTTACATGTTTTAATGATAAAATTTTCTCAACTTGTTGGAATTCCAAGGTCTAGGGACTAATTTCATTCCAGGTCCTCAAGATGATAAGCTCATTTTCTAGCGAGCTTAGTTATTTTGTATGTACTTTCCCAATTGGGGCCGAGCTTACTGTTCGTCGGGTCTTTGGTGTTTCAACAACTTTCTTAAAACAACGTAACCAATCAAGAATTCTCTGCGTTGGACCTTCTAGTTGTATAACTTGGCGAGTTGTTTCTGATAGAAAGCCATTTGTATAAGTGCATTTTCTCTTTTTTCGTTGGCGAGGTTGAGGTCGCGGGCTAGCACCTCTACATTGTGGTTGTCATCGTAATCTTCGAGCCAGATTGTGGGCAATTCGACCTCTAGCGGTATTATAGTTTCAAAATTGAAAGTTAAAGAATTTCATTCATTGCTTTATGCGGTGTGGTCCGATAGGACCACAATACGCTTGGGGGCTCTTCAACCCATTTGCCTTCGACTTTTTCAAGTCTTTTCTTGATCCAATTCATTAGTCTTGTTGGTCACCTCGGCCTGCCTGTTGCACTGCTGGTAGCTTGGCATTGAATTGTAACATTTGATTTTGAGCTCGTCCAACATTTTCTTAACCTTCTAACCCACAAAATGAGTTTTGTTGTCTGATATAAAAGCCTTGGGGATGCCAAACTGTGATGAAATTTTTGCGAGTGAACTTAATTCACATCTACCTCATTGATTTGGGAAAGTGGTTCGACTTTCTCCCAAGTAAAGTAGTATGTGGCTGCCAGCAAGAATTTTTTATTTCCCATGGCTCGGGGTATGACCCCCACTTAGAGAAGGGCCATGGATTGGTGAGAGCTCAAATCCTGAGTTGGCTGGTAAATGAGGGGAGAAAAGAGATGACACTTTGCACATTTGCGGATGTACAATTGGGAATCTTTCTGTATGTAGGGTCACCAATACCCTTGAGTTAGAGCTTGATGGGCCAATGATCTGCCCCCAGAGTGTAGTCCTCAAACTTTCTCATGAATTTTAAACAACACATCTTTTACCAGGTTTGGGTGAATGCATAAGAAATGGGGCCCTGAGTAAGATTTCTTGTATAAGTTTTCCATTGGAGAGATCCAAAAACGTGTTGCCTTTACTCGGAGCTTGTGTACTTCCCTTTTATCTTCTGTTAGTTTGTCGTGGTGTAGAAATTTTATAATTGGATTCATCTGCTCGACCCCAACTCGGTGTTGCTTAGGACAAATTCATGATGAATGTCATTGCTGGCAACCAAGATCAGATCAACTATGATGGTCCATCCATTTTCTCCTTTGAATACCAACTCTAAGCCTGCCAATGCATCTGCGTGTGAGCATTTAAATCCCTACCCACTTGCTCAATTTTTACTGCTTGGAATTGTGTGAGGAGAGCCTTTGTTATTGTCAAGTACTTAGTCATTTTGGCTCCCCGTACTTCAAATTTATTGGTGACTTAGTTGACCACTAGCTTTGAATCCCTAAAGATGTAGAGATCAGATAACACTAATTTGCAGGCGGACCTGAGTCCAGCAATGAAAGTTTCGTACTCATACTCATTATTTGTTGCGGGGAAATTCAACCTAATACAGTGCTTGAAAACTATCCATTCGGGGCTTTTTAGTACAACGCTTACGCCTATCCCTAAGTTGTTTTTGGCCCCGTCAACTTATATCTTCCAAGCCTTGGAAAAATCGATCTGAGGTGGATCCTAAAGAGCCTCAGAACACTTAGTGATATCCTTTGGCTATGGGTGTTTCTTCAACCTGAGGTGGTTTCTTATGAACCTCGAGAACCTCAGTTGGTTCCTCAGCTTTAGCTGATGTTTCTACCGAGCTTTCTTCTGCTCTATGTGCAGACGTTGGCACCCTAACTCTAGACTCACAGTTCAGGACGTGAACTCTACAACAAAATCAATCAATACGTGTCCCTTGATTGCTGCCCTGGGTAGGAATTTGACATCAAACTACTCGACCTTGACAACTCATTAGGACAATCTTGTATATAGGTCCACTTTCATTAACATGTTTTTCAGTGAGAATTTTGTGTACACCGCGATTGGGTGTGCATGAAAATAGTGCATGAGCTTTCAGTTACAACTAGGGCCAAAACTAACTTCTCTAAAGGCATGTACCTTATCTGGAAATCTGTAAATGTTTTGCTAACAAAGTAGATCAGGCATTGCTCTCCATCTACCTGCCGCAACAACACTGAGCTAATGGTGTGTTCGGAGACGGTGAGGTAGATATAGAGTAACTCTCTTTCATCTATGATGGAAAGAAGTGGTGGCTTGGTCAGGTATTGTTTGAATTGTTAGAGCGTGAGCTCACACTCTTTATTCCATAAAAACCGTGTTTTTGTGAAAGAGTTGAAAAAATGAATGGCATTTATCAAAACACTTATTGATAAATTGGTTGAGTGCTGCCACCATTTTGGTTAGCTTTTGAACCTCCTTAATCTGCTTTGGGTTTGCCTTGATTCCTCGCCAAGTGTCTAAGTGTCCTAGGAATTTTCCTGAGCTTACTCCAAAGGTGCACTTAGCTACATTCAGTCTCAATTTGTGCTCTTTCAGGATCTCGAACACCTTTGTGAGGTTCTTCAAATGGTCTAACTCTTTGATTTTAACCACCATGTTGTTGATGTAGGTGTCCATGGTACTCCACATAAGACACCAGAACATCTTGGTGATCATTTTTTAACCCAAAGGATATGACCTTGTAACAAAAAACACCACAGAGGGTGATAAAGGTGGTATTCTCCTGATCTGGCTTGTGCATTCATATTTGGTGATAACCTCAATACGCATTTAAAAAGCTCATCCGAGTGTGGCCAGATGTTAAGTCCACTAACTGATCAATTTTTGGCAAGTGGAAGCAGTTCTTCAAACAAGCTCAGTTGAGACTTGTGAAATCAACACACACTTTCCACCTGCCATTCTTTTTCTTTACCACCACATTGTTGGACAACCAGCTTGGGTAAAGAACTTTTGTTATCGCACTGACCTCTTTTAATTTCTCAACATCTTCTATTACTGCGTCAACGTGTTCAGCCGCGAACTTTCTTCCTCGCTGCTTCATAAGACGAGCTTTGGGCATGACGTTAAGCTCATGCTTGATGAAGCTTAGGGTCAATTCTTGGCATCTCGTATGGTGTCCACACTAAGACCTCGATGTTTGCTTTTAGGAACTCGATTAGCTCAGTTCTCTCCCACTCCTTCATGTTTGAGCTAACGAGGAAGTAGCAATCCTTGCTTAGCTCATCGAGTTCATAGTGAATCAGGTCTTCTATGACTTTGGCCTCTGAGGTCCTATCAACATCTTCCAAGATTTTTCTCTTCTCTTCCACTAACTGCACATCTTTTGTGGCTGCCTTTGCACTTATTGTTGTAAGGTAGCATTGTTTGGCTGCCACTTGGTCTTTATAGAGTGTTTCCTCTCCTCTTAGTGCGGCGAATTTAATAACCTGGTGCAAAATGGAGGCGATTTCCTCCATCATATGCAACCAATCTCGGCCAACAATCACATTATAGGGTAAGGGAATGTCAACAACCATAAACTCAGAGTCTAACTCTTGGGAACCAGCTCGGACTTTGAGTGTTATAGTCCCCAAGGGCCAGTAATTTTGAGCATTGAACCTGACTAATGAAGCTTGAGCTGACTTTAGACCAGCCTTAGACAATTTTAATTGTTTAAAAATATCATAATGCATCACCTCAACCAAATTGCCGGAGTCCATCAGGACTCGCTTGATGTTGTAACCATAGACTTGCAATTGGATGACCAAGGAATCGGCTGTGGGGGTGTTGGACCCGCTTTAGGCTTGGTAAATATGATGTTTCCCGACTCAGTTAAGCCATGTCTTGACTTCTTTGCAGTTGGTTAGACCGAGAGTACCTCAATCATCTACCTGACAATGCAAATATCCCCTCAGATCCTATTCTCAAGCTCAGGGTCATACAACTCAATCATGTGAATAGTCCCGATGGGGAGGTCTTCCTTCAAGACATCGTCAGCCTCATCTCTGTCTCAGTTAAACCTTAGGTTAGGTCTGACATCGGCTTCCTTTGTCTTCATATTTTTTTGGTCAATAAACTTCTTTAGGTTCCCCCCTAAACAAGTTGGTCCAAGAAAGACTCAAGGCCTTGCAGTTTTTGGTCCTATGCCATTTTTCCTCGTGGTAGGCACATTTCCACCACTAGTTGCATTTTTGGGGGTCTTCTCCCATGGGGAGCAGCTTCTTGTAGTACGACTTATCTCAAATCTTGATGAGGAGCTTGTAAATTAGTTATTTGAAAACCATATTGATTCATTGCCTCACCCGTCCTTTGCGCTCCTCCGTACTCTCCTTTCACTCTTTGAATGTGCCTTCTCTTCGGGAGGATGTTCTCGAAGCTCGTTCATCTTGTTTGACAGAATCCTCCACTCAAGCGTACATCTCTACCTGTTTCATGAGATCTCTGAGGTCGGTTAGAGGGTTGAGCATCAAGTCATCTCATAGTTTCTCGCCGGCCCGAGCTTGTAGCTGACCACGTCGAGCTCTTCTGAACACTTCCATTTCATTATACAGCTCCCAATACATTTTTTTATAATTGTGAAGTGTCTCATTCTTTCCCTTGTGGAGCTTCAGAAGTGAACTCACACCCTTTGACAATTTTGTATTAATGACGAATCGAGCCACGAATGACTCAAATAGTTGAGAAAATCTCTTGATTGACCCTGGTGAGATCTTATCTAACCATTTTAGTCCGAGATCACTCAGGCTCGAGGGAAACACCGTGCACATCAGTGCATCGAGTCGATTCTAAAGTGCTGATGTGCCACCTCAAGTCAGACTTCCCATCATACATGTTGAACTTTGGGGGGGTTAAACTTCTACAGAAGTTCCATTCCCTCAATCTCTAGTGTGAATGGGGTTTGGTAACTCAGGAGGAGTTATTCCTTCGGTGCGGGCTTAGAGGTTCTGACCTCTAACCTCGATGGGAGGTTTGTTCTTGTAATGGCTGCTGCTCTATTGACTAGCTTTGTTCTCAAGTCACCTTCTCCCCAGCTGTGTTTGGAATTCAGGGTGTGGTGGAGGTCCATGCCAGAGTTAGTTCATCTCGGTGGAACCCTTTGGATGCCTAAAGCCACGGTCTTGCTGTTACGTTGACTCTCGGCCTCGTCGTAGTAGGATATGGCTTGTTTGCCCTTTGAGCCTCCCTGAGGTGGGGCTTCCCATCGAACTGACCTCACCTTGGACAACCTATCACATGCTCAGGGGGCTGGCATTTTCAAATTATTGGCCACTAAGTCCTGTCTCAGTTCTACCATTTTAACCTGCATACTTCTTATGGTAGCGTCCCTGTTGTCTTGTTCGTTGCCAAGGAGTGACTGATCTGGCCTTTTCCCGGAGGGGCCCTTAGCCACCCTCTAAGCATCGGCCAGTAACTTATTCCCTCTCTCTCCTTGTGTTCTAGGCACGAGAGGGTACTCCTTTTGGGCATTTCGACTGGTTCTACCGCCTTCATGCTTTTGGATGCCATCAGAAATGATTTTTGTTGATTTCTATGGTCGATTTTTGACATAGCCAATTGTAGGGATGATAAAAAATCAAACATAAACACCGACGATGGTTGGCTGATAGAAGGCTTGTAAGACCTGCGAGACAGGAACAATGAGAAAGACCAACCAGAGTTGTTCTCTGACGGCTCTCTGACAGTCAAGTTAGTGACCGAAAAAAATAGAAAGAGAGAGCAAGAGAGAGAGAGTTATTGGCTCTAGTGTAGAGATAGAGTAATGTAGACAAAATTTGCATACCATTAGAGAAAAAGGACCTGACATTTTACAGTGTAACTCGGCGTATGCATAACGCGTCGACTACCATGTTAGTAACTAGACGTCTGATCCAATCATGCCCCTAAGACATAGCTGGTAGCTAGCCTATCACGTCATAGGGGTTTGGACCTAAGCGTGCTGGTGGCAGAGAAAACTCATTGTGTACTCTACCCCCTGACCTTGACGTGCCTTGGGTTCCTCCGCCTGGTCAAGTCCTCCGTCCGAACTTCAGAGCAATGATGCCAGACGAACTTGCTATGAAGCGACAATCCGATAATGGCGCTCGCCCTAGCTCGGTTGAGAGTGATGAAAGATATCTTATCCTCCCACAATAACCAATAAAACCAACATTTCCTTTTCCTTTATTCCATATAATGGACTCATCAACCACTACAAATACTCTTGATTACAACAAGCGAACTCTCAAACTGAAGGGGTGTGTGTGTCTTTCTTGGGTTCCAAACATGGTTTCAGCTTCTCGATCAACTCCCAAGGTTAGCATGTGAAATTTAATTATAAATTTAATTAACTTAAAATGCATAATTCATGTAAAAAAAATTCAGGAAGATCCGTCGGAAAATCCGTGGACGGAAAAGGGTCCCCCTCGCGAAGCTAAATGGTGGTACTCGACTTTCCACACCGTCACAGCCATGGTTGGCGCGGGCGTTCTAAGCCTGCCTTATGCCATGGCCTACTTGGGATGGTACATATAAAATATAAACTCATTAGTCCTTTATGTGTTCCAGTTTGCAAATACGGCCTAAAATCCGTCTCTCTCTGTCTCTCTAGGGGTCCGGGGACAATGGTGGTGGTGCTATTATGGTGCATCACCCTGAATACCATGTGGCAGTTGATACAGCTCCACGAATGTGTACCCGGGACCCGCTTCGACCGCTACTATGACCTCGGGAAACACGCCTTCGGGCCCAGACTCGGTCCCTGGATAGTGCTCCCACAGCAGCTGATTGTGCAGGTGGGTTGTGATATAGTGTACATGGTCACTGGAGGCAAGTGTCTCAAGCAGTTCATGGAGATAACCTGCACAAATTGCACTAGGATCAGGCAATCCTACTGGATTTGCATATTTGGGTCCACCCATTTCTTCCTGTCTCAGCTCCCCAATTTCAATTCTGTGTCTGGGGTTTCATTAGCAGCTGCAGTCATGTCACTAAGGTTTGTGCATAGTAGTTTTCATTCGATTTTTCGACTTTTCTTAATCCAATTTATTCTCAGAAGAGAGAGAGAGAATCTCAAACGAGAGACTTAAAATTGAGTAAAACCAATTTTGTTCCGAATCGGTTCAAATAAATAGTGGAATAAGTATCATTTAAACTAGTAGACCATGTTATTTTAACTAGCGGAATGCATTATTTACCTAGGTGAATAAATTCATAATTTAATTTGAGTAGTCACAACAATGTATTGGAAAGAATATTAAAGGCTAACCATAGAGTTCCAGGGGTCACTTCTTGCTAGTTGCTAAGTAATCGACCACTCAACTCATGTAGCGGTAAGTCGTGAATTTGTACATCTTTTTAGTTCGTTGTCTCTTAAAAATGTTCTAAAAATTGATTTTGAAAACAACAAAACAAAGTATCCTTGTAGAAGCTGTTAGTAAATAAATCAGTAAACTTTTGAATTTATATGTGAAAAATAAATTACAGAACTATAAACTAAATTATGACAAACAGAATAGGATCGAGGCCAGCGTTCGACACTGTCTCCTTAAGACAGAATTCGCCCCGTCACTGGTGCTTACGGCTGTTCGGCGTCTGTCTCCCAGGATGCAACGATCTCGCTCATAGAAGTTAGCACGAGTTATGTGTGCTCGGCGAATCAGAAAGCAGTGTCACTCTCTCACGAATGACTCTAATGCAGAATGCTAGAAACTCTCTTGTTTTTCCTTACTGACGAACTCTCAGAATTTTGTGTGTTATGAATTTGCAAGAGATGTTGGTATTTATAGGATTTCCAATGGCTGGTGAAAAGCCACGAATTTAATCCACCATTGAAGCCTTTCTAACAGCCCCACTAACTTGCCAAATTAATCTCCTCTTATGGCTGATAATGGTTGCTGTTATCAAAGATGAAAGGTCTTGACCTTTCAGTGAATAGGAATAAAGATGGGAGGTTAATCTGTAATTAAAAATTACATGGGGTTTAATTTGTAATTAAAAATTACTAGGAACTTATTCTGTAATTAAAAACTACAAGAATAAAAAGTAATTAACCAATTACTCAGTACAGCCCCTCGCACCCTCGCACCCACGCGCTAAGTGCCAAGTGCGCCACAAAGCGCCCATTGCACGCGCACGCGGACCGCGACTCGCGGCTGCGCGTGCACATGATAGCTAAGGTACAATGTGGCTCACTTTATCCATAACTCCCTCCTGGTGCTCCAAGTACTCATTTAACTTAAGTTAGCTTGGAGTATATTAACATATTAACATATTCTTATTTTTTCGATGTGGGACTTCCACATTTCTCCATATCAATGGTAGAACTTCGGTGAACATTTTCTCATTCACCCTTTATCCGTTTTGAGCAAATAAATATACTACGGTTATCTACTCGCGAAGAAAAATCCATTCCACATATGATTCAATACTTTCGATAACCAGGACCCACCCAAAAAATTGGGTTAAATTCAGCTCAAACTTTAACTTTTTTCCAACAGAACATCATCTATTCGCACAAGGGCATAGTTATAAGGCAAGTGGGGTCAATTGACACGACTGAAAAAAAAATTACGCTATTATTTCTTATATAATTTATTATAAATGCAATTTTGATCCCACAAAAAATTAATAATATGTCTTAAATTCTATAAATTCTACAATTATGACCACATTGAACCTAAGTTGTGACAATTTTGACTTCACAAAACATTAGTAATTTGTCTTAAATTCTATAAATTCTACAATTTTGACTCCGCTGAACAGAAGCTCTGACAATTTTGATCTCGCTGGACATAAATTCTGTTAATTTTAACTATAATAAATCTAAGTTCTGACTCCGCTTATGTATTCACAACTACTCACTTGAGGGTAATATATAGATAGATGAACCTATTTATCACATCTGTAATTGTTTTTCATATTTTTCCTTATAGATTCTGCCCAAATTCAACATATCAAAACTTAATGTTAGATTACGTACTCGTTTAAAAAATGACGTAACAGACAAAAGAGTAACTCAGTTATTATTATTATTTGCAGTTATTCAACCATAGCGTGGGTGGGCTGCTTGAGCCGGGGCCAAGTCGACAACGTGAGCTACGCCCACAAACAGAGCAGCGGATCGGACTCCATTTTCCGGGTCTTCAACGCTTTGGGCCAGATCTCAATCGCCTACGCGGGCCACGCGGTAGTGATGGAGATTCAGGCCACGGTTCCGTCCACTCCGGAGAAGCCCTCGAGAGTGCCCATGTGGAGCGGGGTCGTTTGGGCCTACTTCATCAACGCGATCTGCTACTTTCCTGTGGCCTTTATTGGGTATTGGGCCTTTGGGCAGGATGTGGCTGATAATGTGCTGATGGGCCTGGAGAGGCCTTCCTGGCTCATTGCTGCTGCTAACTTGATGGTGGTTATACATGTCATTGGCAGCTACCAGGTATGAGAAGTTCTGTTGGGTTTGAGTGATTTGGTGAAAAATGATAAATTATTGTTAAGTATCTAAGGTTTTTACCCAAATAAATTAACAGTGTTATGATTCTCGAATTTAGTTTTAAAAAAAAGTTTTTTGAATTCAAAATGAATAATTCAGATGCACTCGAGTGCGTGAGGTCACATAACTAAATGAATCTGTATCATCCATTTTTGAATTTGAAAAACATTTCTTAGTCCAAATTTCGGGGACAATAGGATTTCTCTAAAGAAATACTTAGAATTTAGAATACATGGACAATTTATTTTGGATGTAGCCCACATAATCACACCAATTCTTAATTTTATGTTCTTAATTTTCTAACTCGCATGTTTTGCTTTTTTACTCATTATTTTATGTTCTTAATTTTCTTCTCTAGTTAACCAAACAGACTAAATGACATTCAATGATATGATACAATTATGGAAATAGTACAGACTCATATGTACATGTTAATGCATGCAAAGTATAGAGCACACAATATTTCGTAACAATGCATGTAAAGCAGAAGGTGGATTTAATGGGAAAAGAGGTTTCAGGTGTATGCTATGCCAGTGTTTGGCATGCTGGAGAAGGCAATGGTCAAGAGCTTCAACCTCCCTCCTGGACTTGCACTCAGAGTCATTGTTCGATCTGCCTATGTTGGTGAGAATCCTTCTTCCTATTCTTTGAAGAGAGAGAGAGAGAGAGAGAGAGAGAGCACTTTTTTGCATTAGAAAATGCTTTGCTTATACAAAAATCAGAACCAGAATGATGTGATAGTGGCTATATTGACAGGAAAATACTAAATTATCGGAAAAAAATTTAACGGGGACCAGAACGATGAAGTAATGACAATTTTGAATTAAAACTACAATAGTGGGTGTTGTTTTTTTGAAATAAAAGGTCCACAAATAGTCACGTTATTCCGTTTGAAGATTCTGTATTCATCTTTGTTTGTAAATCATTACTCATTTTGAAATCACAATCATAATGATGGGTATTTTGCCTTCAAACAAAAAGTCCACAAACAATCTCATCATTCTGTTCGGAGATTCTACACAAATTTTCTGTTTGTACATTATTAATCTTTTACATTCGACAATTTATGATTAACTTTTTTTATTTTTTTGAAGCCTTTACACTTTTCATTGGTGTGACCTTCCCTTTCTTTGGTGATCTACTTGGTTTCTTTGGGGGATTTGGTTTTGCTCCAACTTCTTATTCTGTAAGCCATTTAATTAAAACTCCTCAAGTTATTATTTCTACATGAAATTTAACAAAAAGCTGAATTAGTCTAATATTGATTTGAAAATTATTGCAGCTCCCCAGTATCATGTGGCTAGTAATTAAGAAACCAAGGAGATTTAGCATCTCATGGTTCGTCAACTGGGTAAGAAAAAATTTACAAAGATCAATAAGGTTGTGTTTGGATCTTGAATTAGTAGAAAAATTTGTTAAGGAAAACAAATAAAATTATAGAAAAACAAAAAAAAAATAGATTTATCTTTTTATTTTGAAGAGTATGATTTTCACATTCCATATTTTTTGACAAAAACATTATTTATGTCTTTATGATGCAAAATTACAAAATTATCGTTACGTTCAATAATTCTTGATACATTTTTTCCTCCACAAAAATAAAAGGCTTTTTTTTGTAGTTTTGTAATAAAAGTCCATTGTGAAAAT
>BRYF01000025.1:12083648-12086148 GCA_030159135.1 Actinidia polygama | reverse complement strand
AACATATCCTAAAAATCTAAGAAATGAGTTCTTGTTCTACAGTTGTCACATTAATTGGGAAAATTTTGCCACAACAAAAAAATAAAATATGATACTCATATGGGATATATTTGGAATTTGTTTATTTGAAGATGGCAGTTTTCTGATATCATGATGAATTTGGGATTAAAAATTTTGGGAATATGTAACAGAGATTTAATTGGATGAATAATGAACTATGGGTGAAGTAGGCTCAACTTACTAAATTAGATGATATCGAGAAGTGATGCGAGACAAGTCTAACAATGAGAAAGACAGAGAAAGAACTTATTTTTTTTTCATTTTAAAAAAAATGATTTGCGCTTTTGTTATCGAATTTTTTTTAGGGCTGTATTAATTCAGATCAATGATTTAGAGACAAAGATTTATAGAGAAAAATTAAAAAGTAAAGGAAAAAAAATAAATTTGAAAACAGTAGATTCTTCAACTATTTTCTTTTTCTGTACCAAGTTTTTAATTCAAACAATCAACAAAGGCAAAAGCTAATATACACACAAAAAATACATTATTTGCACCTAATATGTGGCCGAGAATGTATCACATCATCAATTTTGACCGGTAGAACCGATCAATTAATAGGTCAACAAAAAAATAGTCACAAACTCTCATAAATTCATAACAAATCCACGAATTTTCTTAATGGTATCCGGACAAGAGCCATGTAACTTCATAAACTAACCACAAAAATTTATAAAAGTGAGCTAATGTGCCTGTTGAATTCATAACAAGTCAATTCATATTTTTTCCCCTTGTGGTTAGTCATAACTCCCGTAACAACGGTCATATTTTTTTTTAAATTTTACTAAAATTATTCATAAAAGTTTTATTAGTAACCAAAAAAATTCATAAAAAGCAATGACAAAACATACTTAGTTGGATCATATTATTGTAATTAATATGCGGATCCCACCATAATTCATAACAAAGACCGTAATAATTCATAACTAACACCAATATGATTCATAACTAAAATTTTTGGCCACTAAATATTATAAATTTTTGACAATTATTAATAAGCTGATCCCACTTCAATTAATACGTAGACCCCCACCGGTAGTTAATACGTAGACCCCAACTTAGTTTATAACAATTCATAACTTGAACCATATTGATTCATAAAATATTTTCTTGGATACAATATATCATAAAATTTTGACATATTTTTAAAATTGAACCTCACTTTAATTTATAGGTGGACCCTACATTTTAACATATCATAAAAGTCACCGTAATAAAATCATAAAATTTACCACATATATTCATAATTTAAAAAATACCATAAAATTCACCATTACATATCATAAAAACACCACAACTATTTATAACATTTGACCACATAAATTCATATCTTTCATAATAAACCACACAAACATTCATAAAAAGAGGGGGGGTTGTTCTTGGTTTACCGGTACAATAGGTAGCCTATATTATAATGTAAAATATTAAACGGCTACGATCACATTTTAGAAATCAATGATTGAAAGGTGAGGTGCTAACGATATGCCCCAAATATGGGTTGCACACCTTAGCTTTTCCCATCAATAAAAATTTCAATAATCTTCCCCACACAAAAAGATAAGAAAGCTATTTATTTTCTCTTATTATTTTCCACCCAACTTCTCGGACTCGTCACTAGCTTTATTTTTCTACTCATTCCATTTTTTGATGCTACGTGACCGAGTCCGAGAAGTTGGGTGAAAAATAATAAGAAATTAATAATAAAAAATAGAAATCTCGTTTGACTGGTTATATATATTATTAATAATACTAAGATTGTCCAATATCAAAACACAAAGAAAATGAAAGAAATTATTTTCATATCCTCATCTTACATGATTTGCTTTCTTACGCGTGGAAGTTATTCCTTTTTTTCCCCCTCACTTAGGTTAAAAGTCACAATCCTTTCTTTACTTTTCTTTTCTTTTCTTGCCGTCCTGTTCACGAAAGGAACTCTTAAATGCGTTGAAGTGTTGAGATGGTGAAGCCTGAATGGTGACAATTGTCAATAGCCGAAGGATCTAAAAGCAAAAATGAGCTTTCTCAGTTCGTACCTCAAGATTATAGTTAGAAATCATCTTAGTAAACTTTATAATAACATAATTTACGTTCGTAAAATTTTCACAGGTGATGGAGAGAGAAACATATGGCCTCAGGCCACTCGCTCCTCAGCAAATCAGTACTATTCATGTATATTTATTTGGATTAATAACATTTCTACCTCTTAAACTATTGAAAAATTCCCACTTTGCTCCTATAACGATTAATTTTCCGAGTTTGTACCTTAAGCTAACCTTCTATTTGCAATTAATCCAGCCTTTCAATTTTTTTAGAAAATGAATGGAAAATAACAGCCAGATGACACGTGGATAGTTCAAATGGGGTATTTTGAAAAAATTCCCTTCTAGTTGAGGGGATAAATTAAATAATATCACACAACACGTTCCCTTTATTGTCCCTGTCT
>BRYF01000025.1:12061148-12063648 GCA_030159135.1 Actinidia polygama | reverse complement strand
AATGCTATAGGTTTTTGGATTTTTGTCGTTATTTTCTGTCACCGGCTAGAAGCTATGTTACATATGCAATAAAATAAGTTGGTGATAAAAATCACTAATATATAATATTTCGTTAAACAAAATTAGGTGAAACCTTATAATGTCAAGGGGTTGGTTTATATTTTATGTTGTTGCATCTTTTTTATACATTTTTTACATTGGAAGTTTATAGTTTAGGAGAAGATATCTTGCTTCAGGCATTCTCACTATAACCTTGGAGTTTCAACAACCACCAATATGGTTTAGTTGATCATGTTGTTGCAATAATAACATCTTTCGTATCAACAGAGTCGGCCCGACATTTGGATTACCCTAACCGAATTTCAATATGTGAGAGAGTTACTTACCGCCCAGGTAAAAAGGAGACGGAGATGACTTTCTGAATTTAATTTTTTTAGGTGGGGCCTGATGGTTGCCCTGCCATAAGGGTTGCCCAAGCCCAATGACTTACTAGGTTTATCCCAGAGCTACTTCAGTTAACCAGGTATTTGCATACAAAGGACAAAAATATATCAAATATTCCTCCACCAGATGTGGTAACAAACTGAGAAGTTTGGGATTGGTAATGTTGTATCCTTTACACTTTGAGAAACCCCAAAATCACCGAATTTGGATCAAGAAATATTTTTTAAATTTAAAAATGAATAGTACAGATTCATTGAGTAAATCGGAATCGTTCATTTTGAATTGAATTTTTTCTTTATCCAAATTTAAAGATTGTAGCACTGCTGTACACTAGATTTTTGACCATAGATAACATGAAATATTTTTTATTTTCGAGTGAAGAAAAAAATAATAATAACATGAAAGATGCTTATATAGTACACACTACACACATTTTTTTTAAAAACAAGAATTCTTGAATCTAGAATCATTTTACTAAGTTTTCGTCTAGTTATCAAGAATATTGAACAAGAAAATATCTTTTAAAAAAATGAAGTAAAAAATAAGGAAAAGAAAATATGAATAAATTACTTATCCTTCTTGTGTTTAGTGGACGAGAAAGTTCAAGTAGTATAACGTAAATTTTAACTTTTTCCTAATGTGAAAAAGGACCGGCTTCTTCGAAGTCCAGAAAATAGATTGTGCCGGTGCATTTTATCCTTGAGTTAATCAACGTTCCCCGGAGCCGAACTACCGTATAGTTTAGCATATGAATAACCCGGCCACCACGCCCAGCTTGCGGCTTCTAGATAACAACTGCTTTTCAAGTATTTTGAGTTTTATTTTATGCCCATTTTGATATTCAAAATCGTTCATATTATAAATCTCATCGAGAAGTTAATATTATAAAAAATTATTTTGATCAGACACAAATAAATGATCGATTAATATCAATTTATATCAAGATAAATTGATATTATCATGAGTGCAAAAATCATTTCCCATTTGATAAAAAAAAAGGGCAAAAGGAACATAGTTTTATTTTTATTTTATTTTCTTTCTTGACAAGTGAACATGGCCAAAATGGAAGACAACATTTCAATTGCCCACTTGAAGCTTCTGTGCTTGACATTTCATCGCATGTTGTTGGGGATAAGATCAGCTGTACTCAAATTTCTGTCTCATATCCCATTTATTGACACCTGTCTATTTATAATTATTAATGAGATAGGTAAATTATACAGTCTTTTCTGATAAATTACAAATAAACATGTGTCAACCAATAGAGTGTGGGACAGAAATTTGGAAACAGCTGATCCTGTCCCGTGTTTGAGTTTCTTTTTAAGTTTTACTAACATTTTTTTATTGGTCAACCGTGTTCTCCTATCTTTTCTAAATTGGCGTAAAAAAAATTCACTTCAGGTTTCATTTGATACATGAAGATTTCAAATCTTTATAGATTTTTTGGATACAATTTTTTTTTTAAAGATTCCAATTACATAAATTATAATTAACATCTATTTTAGAGATGGAGAGAGAGACAGAGAGAGAAGCAAAGTCGGAACGTCGAAGAATTTATTAAATAACATCTATTTTAGAGTTATTTAAAATCTCTTTCGTTTTATTTTTGAAATTTAAAGGGTAATTTTTCTTTAATTTTAAATTATTTAGTCTTTTTGTCATCCAAACATACTTGACAGATTTAGAACAAGAATTTAAAATCCCCACATATCAAATCTACGTATCCAAAAAGAGTCTTAAGTCTTTTACAGACATTTAACATTGTATCCTCGTTTATTTTAAAACAATTGTAGAATGCGACAATGCGGACCCAACAATTTTTATTACATTTAAAATTTTTCTATATAGCCTCTTGGACTGTATTTGGATCAATATTTTGATGGAAAAAAAAAATAATCAACTATTCAAGACAATTGAATCATCTACCTTTTTATTTTTTTTCTTTCATTTTTTCTCACCAAGATCCAAACGCAACCTTAAGTCTATCGGAAAAAGAAATTAAGAAAAAAGCCCAAGACAACTGTAGCCAAACTAAGGCTCCGTTTGGTAACAACTT
>BRYF01000025.1:12041148-12046148 GCA_030159135.1 Actinidia polygama | reverse complement strand
CCATTGTAATCTTCATTGTTTTAGTGGATTCTCTCTCACCCGTGGACGTAGGCAATTTTGCCGAACCACGTAATTTCTTGTGTCTTTGATTTTGTTCTTTGTGTGTTGCTACTTTAGTTTCGGTTGTGCTAATTTCTGGGGGCTGGTTTTAGCCCAACACTTCAATCAGCGTGAAGACTATAGACTATCGATGAAGATATATATTATTTTTGAAGATCAAGCAAGGGCTCCGCGCCTCACAAATCAAAACACTTCAATTATCAGCAACTTTACTTTCCATTTCTCGTGTTACTTTCCCGCATTTTGTAATTTCCAATTCCATTTCAGCTTTTCAGTAAGTTAATTTCTCCTTAGAATTCCCAGCAATGTATTTCAATATGTTTCCCGTTTCAGCACTTTGTTCTGTATGAATTTAGTTTTCGTTCTTTGCATTTGATTTACGAGTTAAGCACTGCACTTTCTCTTTTCAATTTTTTAAACGCTTAGAAAAAATTGAAGTTCTCGCACCGTGGCAGAAAATAAGAACCTCCTTCATGCAATCTTGTCCTAGGTTGTAGATTCTACACACGAAGTGCACATTCACTTTCGGATTCACTCAAGTCGCAGACTTCACTCTAGATTGGCCATAGAACTGCTTTCACGAGGAACACTGTAATGTTTGCTAAATTATTTTTGGACTTGGGCCATAAATATCTATTTAATTATATTGTTGTTTGATTGAGTTATGAATTATTGGTGGGCCAAGCCCATTACTAGTTATGTTGGACCCATGGAGATATAGTGGGGATTTAACATATGTTTGTGTGTGTACCACACCATAGCAAATCCCTTGAATTTCCAACACATTTCCCCTTTCCCCTCTCAGCCGAATCTCATCCACCTATTCTCCCACATTCTCCCACTTTTCTTTCATCTTTTCCCCCTAAATTTAGCCAACACTTTCCACTTTTGTCTCCCACTTTCAATTTTTTTTTTCTTTGCTTTTCTCTTTCCATTATTCTCTTCTTCATCAAATAATGGAAGAACTCTCCCTTTCCCTCATTTTCTTTTCTTCTTTGTTCTTTCTCTGTGAGACTTGAAAGCCAAAGAACTCCGGCCAAAGAACGCCATTTCCGGCCACTTTCCGGCGATCTCCGGCCTTCAGACAAAACACGAAAATTGTTCATCTCTTCGAGCTCTTTGATTTCAACCGATTGGAATCCCGTTAGGACTCCGTTTGGACCACCGTTTTCAGATTTTTCGTTACGCTTCAAGAGGTAGTTTGATATTGTAGTATCGCCCCATCATTTTTATGATTATGATTTTGAGATGTGATTAGTTATTATTACAGCATTATTTGAATGTTTGGTTAATGTGGAAACATATAAATTATTCAGATTTGCTTTTATGAAATATTCGTATAAAATTCTAAATTTTGAAATTCATTTTATAGGTCAGTTTGGGGTTATTTAGAGTCTGAATTTGAAAGAGAGTTCTAAATAAAAGTTGTATATCATCTTAATACCTTTATAACGAAACTTAAAATTTGTAATTCGGATATCATATGAAAAAGTTATGAGTAAAATACCGTTACTGTTATGAAAAAAAATCTGAAAATACAATATTTGTATAAAATTCTAAGTTTCGAAATTCATTTTATAGGTCAGTTTGGGGTTATTTAGAGTTCGAATTTAAAAGAGAGTTCTAAACAAAAATTGTAGATCATCTTAATACCTTTCTAACGAAACTTAAAATTTGTAATTGGGATATCATATGAAAAAGTTATGAGTAAAATACCGTTACTGTTATGAAAAAAAATCCGAAAATACATATACGATATAATATTTTCAGATTTATTTTAAAATGATGAAATTACGTATTTATGTGATTAAATTAATTTTGTGTTAGTTATTTGATTAAAATATATGCCGTGCTTGACCTGTTAGAACGTTAGAGATTTTTATTTTATTTTATTCGGTAATTATCTAATTTTGTTTAAAATAAAATGTTTAGATATTGTGAACTTTAATTATTTATTATTCATTTGATATATATATATATATTATGCTTTGAGCATTGGATTATCGATTATGGCATTGAGCATATCCATATCATAGTATCATTGTGGTCTTGTCGGCTTTTGCATGGCATTGGGTGGGATACAATGATGGAAGGTACTCCCCAAGGGAGGGGTACCAAGGTTGAAAATTCCGGATGTGGGTGTGGTTGTGAGGAAAAGGGCGGATGGCTCCCTAATAAACATTCACTCAAATCTTACTCGGTTAGCTCCCGGGGATTTGTTTTATCTACGCTCCTTGTGTGGGTGGCCCATATTCCGGTGGAGAGTGTGTGTGCATTGGGGTTGGCCCGGTTACATTTAAGCCGTATGGCTAGTTACATTGCCTTGGTGGCATCATCATTGCACCTCATTTCATTTTCATGATTTTAGAAATGGTATGACGTTTTTATAATATTATTCTACTAAGCCGTCGTGCTTAACAAACAAAATAAAACAACTTTCAGGTACAAAGGAGAAAGGCAAAGGTCCAACTTGACTAGACCGTGTTGGATTATTTTTAAAGATTTTCGCTTGAATTTAATTTCATTAGCTGTCTTGTGTTATTTAAAGTGAGAGCATGTAATCTCTTTTGAAAAATTAAAATCTTGGAATATGATTGGACTACATTTGTTATATGTATCCGTTGTTGGGCACGTGTTAGCCCCTTTTGTTTTAAACATATGAGTGAATTTATTTTAATATTAATGTTATTTTGGGCAAGTATTTAGTCCCTTTTAAAAATTGATAATATATAGTTTGAACTTCCATTTCCTTGACCTTGACTAGTCAACTCTATTACCTTTGACTTTTCAACGGGTGTCCACGTAGGATATTCCTTTTAAATCCGCACTTGTGATTGGTCCACGTAAGATCTTTTTCCGCACTTTTTGACTTGTTGACCTCGCAACCGTGGTATGATTTTCGGGGCGCGACAAACACAATCTCGTGGCCAAAATAAATTAATGTTAGTAAGAATGAAATCCCCTTGGCATAACCCATCCGTCCACACATTCCATACACGGAGATCATTGCATTGCAAACATGGAAAACAAAGAGATGGCCAACCTTGAAACAATGCCCATGAATTTGTTTTCCAAGATTCAACAGCTTTGAATAGTATCCAAAATAATAGCAACCAATTTGATATGTGGGGTTGTACAACGTAAGGGATGGAGAGATCAAAAATAGACACTTGTGGTGGCAAATTTGTGGTTGTGGGCGGCTAGACCGAACTACAAGACAAAAATATTAAAAACAGCCATCGGAGCTGTTTCCAAAAAAAAAATTGTTATCCGGTCAAGTCAGATGACCGGTGGACACAAAGAGTATGTAGAGAGAGAGAGAGAGAGAGAGAGTATAAGCTTAGAATAACTGAAATTGCATACCTTGAGTGAATAAGGCCTGGCCTTATATAGTAGTTTGGCGTGTGATTGAACGTGCCAACTATCATGTCACTAGACAGACTGCAGCTAAGCGCATGCCTGGATGCATTGACTGTTGTGTCAGTGAGTAGGCGGCTGACCTAGTCATGCCCCTAGAGCTTGCTTGGTAGCTAGTCACCGATGTCTCCATTCAGGCGTGGGGGTTGTAAGAAGAAACTTCACTGTGTTAGTTACCTTTTGTCCCCTGATGTGCCTTGGAATCACCACCGTTGCATCTCGACCGAGCTTCGGCACAATGACTCCGTCGAGCTTGCCCTAACTCAGTCAGAGCTAGTACTTAGCAAATCAATGACTATTTCATCTCAACAGAGTTCCAGTGCAGTGATCCCACCGAGCTTGCTACAGAGCGACAATCTAGCAGAAGTGTCCGCCCTAGCTCGGTCAGAGCTGGTACTTGATATTTTATTCCCTTACAATACTTACCACCAAAAGAAGCAACAATCGCAAGCTCCCAAACAAAGTCAATTAAACCAAATAACTAATTAATTGTCATCCAAAACTTGGATCCAAATTGCTTCTCTAAGGCACAATGTATACCCAAGACAAACCAAGTGTGCTTCCGTACCCTTGAAAGACCTTTTCACCAAAATGATGCATGTGCTACCAATCGATAGTATCCAAAATAAATTTTCCAATATTACTAGCAACGGTGGCTGCTCCACCTTTAACTGTACTCCATCAATCGAAATGCGTGTTGTTGCACCAAGTACCCATCATCGCAACTAAAACACCAAAACAAATCTTTAGAGTTCCTCCTACTAAAGTGATTACCAAATCGGTGGGCTCTAAAGCTCCCAACGAGATAAGATTCTAAATCAAGTCCTGGACATACCGAACATGAAACAAATCAAATAAATCTGATTGTACCTATCCCCAAAGCTTCATAGGCATGGCCATTACCCATAAAGAGTGTACCAAAATCCAACTCCTCAAAGTTGGAGAACAAATCCCTATTGGGACACATATGATAAATGCAACTACAATCCAAAATCCACTCTTTCGAATGGCACACAAACAATGAACTCACAAGTGCAAGATCATAATCATCATCCTCTCGTGACAATAGGCATACCAAACTTATGGTTCTTGTTTGGGGCCGAGATTTGCACCTAACAACCAAAGGAAAATATGTCTCAAATGGGCCTGTTTATCCAAGACACAACTAAACATTTAAGGCGGCTCCCCAAAAAGCAATATACGCATTGCCAAATACCAAAGCTATTCATCCTATCAAACTTCTCCACCACAAATTTTGCAATCAAAAACAGAATCCTAGCAGTTGATCTAGATTTGGTGGATGACTCGGCTCCAGGCTTAGTGGACGACTCTTTTTCCATATTCCCTCCAATCTCCATAAACCACTAACAAATAACCAAACAAACAAAGCCCTAAGTCGAAACCCAAAGCTCTGATATCAATTTGTTGTGCGGAAGCGTCCAAAAATACGAAATAAATACAACCTAAATATGGCTACGAATATGAAGAAAAGTACCAAATAATTTTGCGATGCAAAAATAAAT
>BRYF01000025.1:11993648-11996148 GCA_030159135.1 Actinidia polygama | reverse complement strand
GGGCGGGGGGGATTTTTGTACTGCCAATCGGTTCATAGACTCCATAGACTATTCCTTCCCAATTATGCGTGTTTGGTAATTTGTATGAAATAATGCTCCAAATATAAACAAGTAATTTTTTACGGACAAGATAGCAGCCAAATGATAATAAATACTGTGGGGGCGCGGGAATAAGAAAAAAATAAATACAAACGATAAAAATGGTGGATAAGCAAATTTTGGTGGCGGAATGTTGCATGGATGAATTGCAAGACAAAAACAATAAAAAAGACAGTCCAGAATTATTTCGGAGACGACTCTCTCTCTCTGGCAGATAAGTTAGTGACTATAAAAGAAGAGTCCCAACAAGATAAATATTATTGTCTCTGGTCTTAGAGAAAAAAAGTTGAGAGAGAGAGCATTGCTTACTTGTGATATAAAATTTGTATCTTTTTATAGTGCGGAGTTTTGACTCCAAGCGTTCTGGTAGTAGATAAAACTTTTCATGTATGTTACTCTTTGACCTTGAAACCTGACCCTGAGACTCTCCTCCAGGATAAATTTATCGATTAAGCTTTTGCACAAAGATATTGACCAAATTTGCCATGAAGCAACAGTCCAACAGTGACGCTCGCCCAAGTTCAGCTAAAAATGAAATAGTATATTTTATTTTCCCACAACTATATATATATATATATATATATATATATATTCAAATATAGAAGTGTAGGCCTGTATTTGCTGTTGGGTGAACGAAAAGGTACAAGTTTGTCAATTATCATAGGAAAAAATGATTTCTACACTCCAAAAAGTGATTTCTACACTCCAAAATAGTAGTGTAGAAATTAACATCATTATTGGTGTTGATTTCTACACTCTTATTTGGAAGTGTAGAAATCACTCAAAGGAGTGTAGAAATATCATATACTATAACATGCAAATTTTAACTGGATTACAATGTTTTAGCATGTAGCTACTTAAAAAAACTAGAGTTCAATGCTAATCCTTTTCTTAATTCTTAGTAAAAAATAAAAAATAAAAACTATTTTTTTTCTATTTTTTTTGTACACAAGAAGAACATCATAACGTACATTATTTTGATAAAGGAGATTAGAGCGGCGGGTGCTTGGAGCACCTGAATGAATATAATTGCACTCTAAAAAACACAAATAGAGAGATAAATAAGAACTCTGAATGACCAAACTTTTGTAAATTGATAATTTAAATTTTATCATAAGATTGTCACGTTATGGACCCACTTTGAGCCCATATCAATAATTTTGACTATTCATTTTCTTAGGATCTATCAAGATGATATATGGGAAAAAAACAACAGATTTATCAATTATTGATAATCACGCTACTAAATTACACTTGATTAGATAACAATTAACATGAGAGAACACTATTCACTCTCTTATTGGTCCAAATGAATAAGACTCATTAAAAGGGACCCACTCCAGTTTTTCAAGATAGGCCCATACATTAGGCTAGTGAACATAATTGCACCGACATTAGGTGGACTCATACGCACTTTATTGGTCTTGGGCCTAAATTATTTAGGCCGTGCTCTACTTAAGCCCAATCTGGCATTTCAGATGGGGGAATGTAAAGGCATTTTACAAAAGTGGGTTTGTAAGGGACAAAGGGAAAGCTCGTCTAAGTAACCCCAAACTTCATTTTGAAGACCATGGGCTGGGTCTGTGGGTTAAATGGCCTCAGCCGACCTCAGCCTGCAAAGCTCTAAGCTCAAATCAAGACCACTTTTCCCTCTCTCTCTCTCTCTCTCTCTCTCTCTCTCTCTCTCTCTCTTCTCTAGTTCTAATAAATATGTTTTAAAAAATAAAGGGAGAATTATGTAAAACTAATCATGGTTGAATCATGAGAATAAATTAAAATTTATAATTTCGATTGTAACAAATTAAATTTTATAGTTTTAATTTAATAGCAATTTAAATTATTCGTTAGTCTCCATTCACTCATGTTTGATGGAACCAACTATTTCTTACTCAAAATGCACTGAAAATACGTCGTATAAGATTTTTTCATTTTAAAGCCCTAATCGAACCATTCTTATTCCAAATTGTTATATAAATTTGATCTCTATAATTTGTTTTGTCAAATTATTCGTTCAGGATTTTTAGAGGGGAGTAGCACTATAAGAAGTCATTTACGTGTAGTTTGGATCGAAATTAGTTGGTTCCGTTATTCCTAGGTTTTTGAGATTAATGGATAATTTAAATTATTACCGAAATAAAATTACAAGGTTCGATTTGTTATAATTGAAACTACATAGTTTAATTTGATCCCATAATCAAATTCTAGATTTTTTTTATAATTCCCCCCCACCCCCCAAAAAAAAAAAAACTTACAAAGAAGATAAGAATATATATATATATATATATATATATATATATATATATATAAATTGCTTAAGAGATTTAAAGCAATTAAAATTATTTCAGTCAGTTAAAATAGTTAAATTTTAACCATACGGGTTGTGATTCAAACTTTATTGTAG
>BRYF01000025.1:11936148-11941148 GCA_030159135.1 Actinidia polygama | reverse complement strand
CTGAAGTCTTTTCATTTCCAAAATTAAACGCCATCTTCACCAACTTGCGGCGAGGGATGAATTTTAAAATGTGTTTTGTTTTGTTTGTTTATGTGACAAACAACGCACCCTGAACACCTTTTTACGAAATATTATACAATTCTAGATGAGAGCCATCAAATTGGAAAGTTTTGGGATGTGATAACTTGTCTAGCGGGACTCACATGAAACTTGATTGGTTTTACATGTTAGAATTTTAGTAGGTCTTGTAGTTGTAGAGGTCAATTAGGAAAACTTATTTTAAAAATGAACTCCTCTCATTATAGTTCAACTAGGAAAAACATTTTTTCTTTTCATAATTTAATAGGAATTAGGACTCTAATTTCTCACATCTTATAAAAGAAAGTCATGATTTTTTTTAGAGTACGTAGAGTTTACACAGTTTTTATAGTTCTGATTTTCGATTTTGAGAGAGAGACAGATGTATGTTCAGTTCGTCAAGGCTTATCTAGGTGGTATTCCGACATACGCAGTATAGACGTTTTATCCTGAGAGAAATACACCGACAAAGTCTAAATCATCATCAAAGTCTAAATCATCATCGGCATGCGACGAATCTTTCTTAAAAAAATTCATTTGCAGGATTCTGCTCGTAAATCTATTTGTATCTCATTCCTAATTTTATATTTTTTAATTTTAAATTTAATTTTACTTTGTATACAATTGCTATCAATAAAAATTGTTCTTTAGTGTTAGAAGAATTCATTGGGCCTAACTCAACCCTAAAAATCGGCTTACAAGGTGAGGGTTGTCCAAGATCTTATAAGGAGGTACAGACTTTCGTATCCAGGCGATGTGAGACTTCACTCACATTTAGAATTCTCTAATTGCCGTATTTTTTTTCCGACATTACACAGCCAAGTCTTATACTTCTATGTTGATTTTTTTTCACTCAACAACAGAATATGACAAATATGATTGGTGTGAGTTCATTAGAGCCGCATGTTGGGTGCCTAGGAGTCGATTTGGCGATGAAGAGGATAAAAGAAAAGAAAAAATTACAAAAATGACTATGTTTGAATTAGTTTTGCATAACATCATTCAAAAAAAAAATTGTTGATTGTTTTCAAAGCTTGTTTTTTTAAATTTTCAAAAAAGAAGGCATTTTTGAGAAAATATTAAAAATATATTTTATATTTTTAAAAATTATTTTTGATAAAAAATGAATAATATAAAAAATAATTTTATTCTACAAAATTGATTCAAAAAAAACAAACAAATATTCTCACCATTATGCTTGGAAAGTTAAGAAGCAAATCATGTGAGATAGATATCTTTTTTTTTTTTTACTTTATATTTTGTTGGATAAATCATTTTTATTTTTTACTGTTTCTCACTAAATTTTACATTTTGTATTAGATGAGAAACAAAAAAAGAAACTTAATAGAAAACATATCTTTCTCGCAATTTCTCACCTTTATCTCTTGTCTTAAAATTCAAACTTGAGGGAAAGTATACTTTTCTTCTTATTTCTTATCATTTTTCATTAAACTCTATGAACAAAACACGTTCTAAGGGTATGTTTGGTGCAAGAGATTTGATGAAAAATGATAAGAAATAGTAAGTAAGAAAGAAAGTTCTCTCACCCGTGTTTGAATTGTAAATTATTTGTGAAATGGTGAGAATCACAACTCTCTTTCTAACTCATTTTCTGTTTCTCCCAAAAAATTATGAGATTTAGCGAGAAACAATCTTATTAGCTGTATATTTTGTATAATACCAAATTGCCCCTTAAGAAACAAAAAAGAAACTAAAATCCATCTATATCCTATTTCACATCATTTCCTTCTTTTCTTACCCAAACATGGTGCTAATAAAAAATAGTCATTTCTTTTCCTTTTCACCACCCAAACGAGATACCACAATCATTTATTTTCCTTTCACACCTTGTGCCAAACGGAGTATAAACGTTTATTGAGAGCGCGTGTTGGTTTGTCCCACAAAAGGAGAGTGGGGGATTATATTAGACGTGGGAAGTGTGAGAAATGTTTTGAAAATCGGACTGTTGAGCAAACTGAAAAAGAGATCGGGTTACGGGTCACAGGTTTAACTGTCGGGTCAATTGACTCGTGATGTCATAATTATGTTATTAATTTATTTATTATTAATAATAAAATATCTCTTATTTTTTTATACTAATTTTTAGACTTAAAATTTAAAATTTTAAAATTAAAACATAATTTTTTTTCTAAAATATTGAATCGGACTATTCAATCCGGTTCAATGACCAGGTTACTAGTTCAATCGCCGATTTTTAAAACTTTTGAGTGTGATGATGAAAGTAGACGGAAAATTTCAGAACAGTGGTACCATGAGAAGTTTATATCAAGTCAGCGGAGTAAGCTTTTGAAATATCACAAATACTGTGAGAGAAAGTTATTATCACAAACATGGAATCTAAAGTTGAAAGGACAAGAGTGCCCTCTCTGTCTTTGACACTTTTTTTTTTCTCGGTACATTTATGGCTGGCATTCTTTCTTGGTGATGCTATCTAGCATAAATTAATTAACTAATTTTTGTTTTTAGTAATTTTTTCTATTTTTTTTGGTTTGTCTAGAGTAGAGAATTCATAAAAAAATTCAATAAAGCCATCAAAGATGAAATTAATTGGGTATTTTGATTAATTTTGTCTTTTTTTGTAAAAAAAAAATATATTTTTTCTATTCCTCTAATCAAGATAGACTAGAAAAGTAAGAAAAAATTGTTACATAAATTTACCAAAAACAAAAAAACAATCCAAGAGAAACTAACTTGGACAGTTTTACCCAAGGCATAGCTATCTTGCACCAATAAATATTCGTATTACAAAGCGTTGCAAAATTGTTGGTATTTTTGAAGTAAATTGCATTTTTTTTCGTCCTTTCACCCCCTCCTCTAGTTGGTCCATGTGACTTACTCCCTTTTGATAGCTCTGATTTGAATCTTTAGTAGACATCATTTGCACCCTAGGCACAATTAACTTGCCCCCTAGGTGTGGGGTATAATGATTGAGAAATGGAGGGGAAAAAAATGGTGGACTAGTGGTGGATGAAGGTGGTTGTAGATAGTTGCTAGTCATGGTAGCCTAACTATGACATAAAAACAGTGAGTTCGTCCGCCGAAATTATTTTTGGAAAACGGCTCTCCAACGATCAAGTTAGATGACCGGAGAACCAATGTATGTATATAGAGAGAGTGTTAGCTTTTTGGAGTTGAATTCACATACATTTGAGAGAATAAGGGTTAACCTTATATAGCAAAGCTCGGCGTATGCCTGGACACGCCGATCGTCGTGTCACTAGACAGACTGTTGCTTTGCGCGTGCCTAGATGCACTGACTGCTATGTCAGTGAGTAAGCGGTTGACCCAGCGATGCTCCTAAGGCCTGGTTGATAGCTTGACATCATGTTACTGACGTCTCGATCCAAACATGGGGCTATCAGACGAGACTCTGTCATGCAAGTTACCTCTTGTCCCCTGACATACCTCGAGATCGCCGCTAATCGTTGCCCCTCGGCCAAACTTCGGCAAGCAAAGCTTAGGCGTTGTGACCCTGCCAAGCTTGCTATAGAGTTACAGCTCGGAAATGATGCTTGCCCTAATTCGGACAGTGCCAATGCTCGGTAACGTCTTGACTGAGCTCCAGCATAGGGGATCCTCAGAGCTTGCTTCGTAGCAATAGCTTAGCGGTGGTACCTGCCCTAACAATGCCAGAACTTATAGATGTGTATTTTATCCCATTACACTAGGCACATATGATTTTCACAAAAAAAAAATCCACATGATAAAAGAGTTGTGGAGTTATTAGAAGTCATCCAACAAAGCAAAATTCACATGACAAAGCAAAATTTACACTTTTACATGTGATTTTGTTATGGTGCGAGTTATCTGTAGTTGGGATGCAAGTAAGTTGTACACAATATGCAAGTCCTGTGGCAAAGTGGAAGTCATATGAGTTTGAGGTGTAAGTCAACTTATGTAGAGTACAAATCATATGGGCTCGAGTCTAAAAGAGTTGTTTCTAGTTATAGGTAAAAATTTTAGTTAGATTAAGAGGTTATAAAACATTCAGAAGTGTGTTTGGGAGTTTTTTTTATAGTAGATTTGATTTGGTATAGGGAGGTCCCAAGTAAATAATTTAGCAATATGACCACTTTAATTTTTTACATCAATTTTTTATGTATTTGATCATTATACATAATTCTTTTTTGTAATTTTATGCATTTGTTAAATGCGTAAAATTTTCATTTTTGTTAGTCCAAATCGGTTGAAAAAACGAACTCAACCATTAGAAACCTATTACATTTGGTTCCGCTTAATAGATTTGTCGATCGATTTCGGTTCAAGTAAATACAAAATCGATTAATTTGGTTCGGTGAAAATTTTCTCAACCATTAGAAACCTATTACATTTGGTTCCGCTTAATAGATTTGTCGGTCGATTTCGGTTCAAGTAAATATAAAATCGATAAATTTGGTTAGGTGAAAATTTTCTCTAAAAGACGACTAAACTGAACCGTTTACATCCCAACGTCCAATTCACATTTTTTGGAATTTTCTTATAGTATTTTATAGTTTTGGTTGAATAAAAATTATAAAGTTTTTTTTATATATAGTAAGTTTATAAGAAAAGGCAGGAGAGAGAGAGAGAGTCAGAACAACAAAAGTGAGGGCATTTAAGTCTTTAAAGTAATGATTCCATGAGTTGGAAATTAATCTTCAAGTTCTCCTAGCTGCGAGATTTCAGAACCTCACTACCTTCATATAATCCCTCCTAGATACCCCCCAAGTATCCGACCACCGCCCGATTCATGCACCACCGCAGCGCGTGGACACTACTTACATCCCAAAGGCAAAGTGTTATCCTCAGGGCTGTTGCTATTCTCAATGCATGTTTGACTTGTTCCAGATAGAGGTACCACCCCTCGGTGCTTTGACCACAGTAAGGTTGATCATCGACAAAGCCGCAGAAGTATAGAAATT
>BRYF01000025.1:11913648-11916148 GCA_030159135.1 Actinidia polygama | reverse complement strand
ACTCTTGTTAGATTATTGCAAGGCCGACATTATAAATGTTTTGAGGTGGTGGGGTTGCATGACATTATTATTTGATTAGTCAAACAAAGATTGATCAACTTTGGCAAATTGTGGTTTTGATACAGCAAGCTTTGAAGACAAAAGCATTAAAAATCAACTTTGACTAAAACAAGGGGCTTTTAGATCCGGCTCATATGGGTTAGGCTTACTCTCAAATAAAACTTGACCCATTAAAAATCTCATTCTAAGTCTTACATTACAAAAAAAAAAGATCCTCGAAAAACGTAAATAACGAACTCAAAAATTAAAATATTATTATCAATGTTTCTTGATTCAAACCCAGAACCATAAATTTTCCACTTCAAAAATATAGTAAAATCAATTTTGCAGCAGTACAAAATTCATTACCAGTTTTATATAATAAAATTCTCACTTTGTTTTTCAATATTAAATATAACATATTATGAATATAAAATTTTTTAAAAAATAATTTTTGCACTCTATTTTTTGATTTTTGCACTCTATTTTTTGTCATTATTAGATAAAAATTACAAAAGATTTGGAGTGCCGAAATCAAAAAATATAGTGCAGAAATCAAAATTGGAGTGCATAAATTATTTTTTAATTTTTTTATATCCGTTATATTATTTTAATTAAACATATCACTACCATTCCTTATAATATAATTTATAATTTATATTTTTATATTGTTCTTCTTGATGTATAATTTATCGTTCTACCAGTTACATTACACATAAGAAACATAGAAGGACGACTTTTTTTAGGAAAAACAAATCCTTAAGATTTAAATGAGTTTAAATTCTCAGTCAAGGACCCTACGAGTCTACGACAATTATCCCCCAAAAATTGGTAAACAATGAAGAATTTTTCTTTTTCTTTTTTTTTTTTCAGGAATAATTCAATTGCCTTAAACTAAACTCAAGAGATGAACCAAACATTTACTACTGATTGTTCAAACAACGGCTAAATTTGGACTTTGAGAAATGCGCAAAACCTATTCAAGTAATAAATTTCAAAAATAAACAAATAAATAATTGATGACATCATAGGCTTACTATCAAAAAAATACTAAATAAACAACACGTATGAGAATAGGATACACATCAGTATCCGGCTTAGGAACTAATTTTATTTTTCACCAATGAAGGCTTGATTAAAGTCGGGTTAGAGTATTGTGACCCGACTTTTAACAATAAGTAAATTCACAATATTATCTTTTGTAATTAGTTAAAGCACAATATTTAATTTGGGACTTAGATTACTATTTTTTCTCTTTATAAGACACATTCTATTTTAACCAGACACAAGTGTCGGTTACGTTTACCCTTCTGATACCTAAAATCAAGTTTGTTTACCCATTTGACTAGTGAGCGAATGTTATCTTTAATTATAATTAGTTGAACGATTTTGCTTACCACTGTTTACTGAACAATATTTAATGTAATAATTTTTATTTCTATTTGTACATTCTACACTTGTTTTTGTGTACTTTTACGAATATTTATATACTTTATGTATTATAATATTCTCTTTGCTCATTATGAGTTATACATTGAGTTGTTGTTAATATTTTCTTTAGTCAAAATAGTGGGATTCATTGTTTTAAATAAGATTTTCTACTTTGAACTCCACTATTTTAACTAATTAAAAATAAAAAATAAGGGCAAATTACAATAATCTTCCTTAAGATTTAACTTTAATATAGATTCTACCCTCACATTTTTATTTTTAATTAATTTAGAATTTTATTACAATCTTTCCCTCCATTAATTGACGGTTAAGTCAACTGACGAAAAATGATAGTGTCAGCAATTAAAATTCACTTAATACAGCCCCCCACCTTCTCTTTTTCTCTCCATCTATACACAGACATACACACAAAGATATATGTATGTACATGTTAACCAATAACACCAAAAAAAATAAAACCCAAAATCAACAACCTCCAATCAATCTCCAAATCAACAACTAAAATCAAACCAATCAATTTCCAAATTAAACCCAAACCAACAATGTTTGATCAAAATTATAATTCCTTGATTAAAAAATCCTAACTAATTGAGATCCCCATCCCTCTCTCTATATCTATCTATCTATATATGTGGGTGGATGGGTGGGCGGGTGTATTTGTGTGTATATATGTGTGTGTGAGTGCATGTATATATGTATATATAGAGAGAGGTGGTAGGCAGGGGTAGATCTAGAAATTTTTATCAGTGGGGCAAAAGTTAGGCTCTGTCTGGCGCTATTTTTTTTCAGGTTTTTGATTGTCTTTTTTTAAGCCTATAAGCAAAAAAGTCCGTCAGAATTAACTTTTTTGATTTTTGTTTTTTTATTTATTTTTAGCTAAAGTAAATCTAGAAAAGCAAAAAAGTCAAAAATTTTTAATTTCTTTGATAACAAGTTTAAAAAATGCTTGACTTTTAAGCATTACCAAACAGAGTCTTATATAGAGCCATGTACAAAATTATTTCTAATT
>BRYF01000025.1:11886148-11911148 GCA_030159135.1 Actinidia polygama | reverse complement strand
TCCACATCGCCAGATCAGAGACCAACTCCATGAAGACTCCACCTGCACAAGGAATCTGCCACCGCAAGACTCCTTCTCCATCTCTCCTCCGCCTAGTTAGAGCCCGTCTTCACGAGGATTCTACCTCTACAAGAAAACCATCTCCATCAGACTCCTACTCCATCACGACTCCTATAATTGCGGACTGATCTCCAGATGGTAATCTCTCCTACTTTATCTCCAGTATTATTGGGATAACCTTCCATACTTATCCTTTTGAGGATCACGCCATAGTTTCTAACACAGCTCTCTGTTCTCCATCTATATAAAGGCCGCTCCTCCATCATTATGAGATACACAATCTAATTTTTGCTCAATCGCTCATTGTTATCAGAGCTCTGCTATTTTTATTCTCCTTATCGCCTTGGTCTGATTCGCACACCGGAGGAGTTTTGAGCAGCGTAGCCCCTGCCGATTACGTTTGTTCATTGCTGCGCAGGTCGCCCGAGTCGTAGTCGAGGTCCTGTGCCGAGGTAAATAGCAATTTGACTGTTGGTTGCTCGCCCCAGATTTTTACCACAGCAGTTTGGCGCCGTCTGTGGGAACGACAGTTCTCAACTCTCTATGCACCTGCATAATTGTTTACTCCCAGACCAAGTACCAGTAGTCCTTTGGACAACAGAGCTCAACCGATGGTCAATACCAGTCAAGTTCCGGACTTGGAAGGACTCTACCGTGAGATACATGGTATGGTCAAGCAGATGAGTGTCATGAATGAGAATAACGCTCGCCTAATGCAACTCCTCGCCACAGCCAATCCGCCACCTCAAGCTGCACCTTCCATTCCAGATATTGAGCGCTCTCATCGCTCAGGCAACGATAATTCTTAAAACAATCATAGTACTAGCCGAGCACAAAAGAGGCGATGTCGATCGCCAAGTCCTCCCCGACGTGAAAAGAGTTCCTCTTCATCAGAATCTCGATCTAGCCGAGCTCCTGAAGTTGAAGACGAAGAGATCATATTTGTAGTTCTTATTTTTTGGTGCTCAAATAGGCTTATTTGTAGTAGGCAGTCGTGCTTGTTTCTGCCCCTGCCTTTCGGAGCCAAGATTACTAGAATGATTACCACTTCCAGCTCGCCCGGGATGATTCAGTTGAGCTCGAGATGATTAAAGCTCAAAATCGAGCTTTCAAGGCAGAGAACCAAGTGGCTGATTTGGGCAAAAAGTCGATGAAGACCGAGGCCAAGCTGAAGGATAAATCTGAAGCTGTGGCGCAGTTGGAGGCTGAGGTGGCTGAGCTTACAGGCAAACTGGCTCGGGCTAAGAAGCTCGCCATTGACGAGTTCAAATCTTCGAATAATTTTAAAGACGTGGTTACAGATTTCACCATCACGTATTTCGGCGAGAGTTTTGAATTCTGCAAGAGGCAGTTTGCTCACCATCACCCCGACTTCGGTATCGACTTGGTGAGCATGAAAATGGATACTGACTTGGTCGAGGTGGAGAAAGCGGCCATGGTTGGCGAGAAGGGAGTGAAGAATGAGGACGATGTCGGCCCTACTCCTTGACTTGTAATTTTTTTTTTGTAATGGCGACATGTAATATTTTTTTCAAATCAATAAAAATTACTCTTGTCCAGTCTCCCTTCTAATATCATATCTTCGCATTTGAATGGTATGGCGATATCACGAAATAACGAATATGATTCAAGAAATCGGCGAAATGAACTTAGCTAATCCTTTGGAGAATAAAACTACTTGGTGAATAGGTTTTTCCATTTACCTTTATAAAGGTAAATTTCAACCTTGTTTATGGTGATAACCTTTGGTGATATTTGTAATGGCGATCAAGACACGATTCGATGAATGACCGGGTGCATCTTGATATAGGCAACACCCTCCATGGCGATCAAGGTGCCTTATCATATCGTAATGAATGGGCGTATTTTGATATAGGCGACATCTGTAATGGCGATCAAGACGTCTTATCATATGGTAATAAATGGGCGTTTTGATATGGCGAAATCCACAATGGCGATCAAGACGCCTTATCATATTATAATGAATGGACACTCTTGATATGGCAAATCCACAATGGCGATCAAGATACCTTATCATATCATAATGAATGGGCGCTCTTAATATGGTGAAATCCACAATAGGCGATATCAACAAATAATGGTGATAAGATTAGACTTGGAGATTTTATTTCTGAAAGGTAATAATCATAATACAAATGGAGCTTTTGGCGATCATAATACTGGTAATGTTAGGGCGACCTGGAGCTCCTGGCGATCATGTGCATTATTGATAATACTTTATTGATAATACTTCTTCAAATGCTTGGCTTTCTAGGGGTGGGGAAGTGTTTTCCCTTTCATGACTTCCAACCAATATGTTCATGGCCTTGATACTTTGATAATCTTGTAAGGGCTTTCTAATGCAGGACCGAGCTTTCCAGCGTTTGGTTACTTTTTAGACAAATTAACTTTTTGTAAAACCAGATCGCCAGGCAGAAAAGACCTGAACTTAACCCTTTAATTGTAATATTTAGCGACCTAGTGTTTATAAGTTGCTTGGCGTACTTCAGCTATTTCCCTTTTTTCATATAGGAGATCAAGGTTGAGTCTCAGCTCATTTTCATTGTTCTCCTTGTTTGAAATTTGAAATCCTGAAGCTTGGTATTCCAATTTCAACAGGTATAACTGATTATGTCCCATAGACCATGGAGTAAGGCATCTCGCTTGTAGGGATCTTGCTTTTCGTATGATAGGCCTAGATTATGCTTGGCAAATCTTCCACCCAATCGCCTTTAGATTTCTCCAATCTCGTTTTCAAGTTCCTAAAGATAGTTCTATTGGTAACCTCTACTTGGCCATTTGCTTGAGGATGACCGGGCGAGGACAAATGATGCAAGATGGCGAGGTCTGAGCAGAATTGTTCAAACCCATCATTGTTGAATTGTCTAGTGTTATCCGAGATAAGAACCTTGAGAATTCCGAATCGGCAGATGATGCTCTTCCATATGAAATTCCTTGTGTTTTTCTCATTGATCTTGGCGAGAGGCTCGGCTTTTATCCACTTGGTGAAATAGTCTATGGTGACGATAAAAATATTTCTTTGCAAAAGAGTTTGGGGAAGAGGTTCGAGTATGTCGATTTTCCATTGGATGAGCGACCATGGGATGGTCATTAGTGCAATCTCTATATGAGGGAGGTGACTCACTAGAGCAAATCTTTGGCATTTATCGCACTTTCTTGTATATGTCACCGCATCATGCTCCATTTGAGGCCAGAAGTAGCCTTGTCGAATTACTTTTCGTATAAACGGTCTTGCCCCCTAAATGATTTCCATAGATGCCTTCATGAATCTCCCTCATTACGTAATCTGCCTCATCCGGTCGGAGGCATCTCAGGAGAGGACCTGAAAAATATCGTTTATACAAAATTTCTTAAAGAATGCAGAACCTTGCAGACCTATATTGAATCTGGTGAGCTTGAGTTTATCATTTGGTAATGTGCCATTTCAGAGGTAAGTGATGATTTTGTCCATCCATGTTGGGTCTGTTTCTATCGGATAGACAGGTTTGGCGATGTCAATACTCGGATTGGGTAGGAATTCCAGTGGTATACTCTTGGCTAACACGAAGTCAAATGTCGAGGTGAGGTTGGCAAGAGCATCAGCCTTTCTATTCTTTTCTCTGGGGATCTGGCGAATGGTAAAGTATTTCATCTTCTTGGACATGTTTTTGACCTCGTTTAAATAGGCCGCCACTCGAGCATCTTTGGCGAGGTAATCCCCTTGGACTTGGTTGACCACCAGCTATGAGTCACTAAAGGCGTTCATGGAATCTACTCCCAATCCTGTGGCGACTCTTAGTTCAGTGAGGAGGGCTTCATATTCGGCTTCATTATTGGTGGCTTTGAACCCAATTCGTATGGCGTATTCCATCTGCTCGCCTTATGGGATTTGGAGGATAAGTCCTGCACCACAGCCATGCTGACTAGAAGATCCATCTACAAATAACATCCATCTGGCGAGATGCTCGTCTTTTGGAGCTTCCACTTTGATTGGAGTCATTTCTGGTTCTAGAGCAGTTTTATGCTTGGATTCAGTCATGAAATTAGCTTTAGGCTTAAGCCTTTATCGCCATTCTGGGCCTGTAATTAATGTGAAATTCACTGAGCTCAATGGACCATTTCAGAAGTCTTTCTGAGGTGTTCGGTCGTTGGAGAGTTTGCTTTAAAGGTTGATCAGTCAGCACGACAATGGGATGAACTTGAAAATAATGGCGAAGCTTTCTGGCGGCAATTAGAAGGGCATAGGTGAGCTTTTTAATTTTCAGATATCTGATCTCAGCTCCCATCAGGACTTTGCTAACATAATATAACGATTTTTGAACTCAATTTTCGTCTCAAATAAGTACTGCACTTACTGTTGTCGGCGAGATGGACAAGTACACGAATAGTTTTCGCCATACTGGGTAATAAGCTTCCTTAATGACATTGGATTTAATGAGTTTGGTCACTTCTTCTTCTATGACTTTCAGGCATTCGGAGGGCAAATTTTCTTCTCTTTTGGCGAATTTGGGGATGCTCGGGGTTGGTGAATAATTTATGCATGGCAACTTGAGGATCAATGCCCAGGACATCGCTCTGCGACTAGGAGAAGACGTCAAACTTTTTCTTCAAAAATTTTACCAGGGTGAAACTCAACTCATCTGTAAGTTCAGTGCCGATCATAACGTGGCGATCAGGATAATCTGGATGTAGCGAGATTGGAACGACTTTTTCAAGGGTCTTGGTGCTCTCAATTTCTCTGGGGTCCACCAAAGTAATCTATTCCATCTCGTCCCTGAACACTTTCATCTCGCCATCCTCGATCTGTAATTGCTATTGGGTGCTTGGGGCTAGGGAGGTATCAGTCTTCATGGCCAAAATGAAACACTATCTGGACACTTTTTGGTCGCCTCTCACCTCGCCCACCCCTGTTGAAGTGGGAAACTTTATTTTCAGGTGGTAGTTTGAGGTGATCGCCCTGGTTCCTCCTAAAGTAGGACGATCTAAAATTGCGTTATAAGGTGAAGGGCAATCCACTACGATGAAGTCTTGCCAAATGGTGATCTAGTGCTGCTCCGTCCCCAAGGTCACTGGTAACTTGATCCACCCAAGTGGGTGCGTCATATTTTCTCCAAAACCTACTAAGAGAGTATGAAAAGGGTGGAGTTTATACAATTCAATCTTCATCTTCTCAAATGCCGAGATGAACAAGACATCCACTGAACTTCTATTGTCAACCAAGATCCTTTGAACGTTAAAGTTTGCGATTACGGCCGAAACAACCAAGGCGTCATCATGAGAGATGTGTAAGCCTCTCAGATCGTCATTGTTGAATGTGATAGGCGTGTGAAGAATATCAATGATGGGTGAATAGAGGTTATAAACTTCTTCCTTAGCTCGCCCACTGGTGCTCCTGGCGTGCCTTTTCTTGGATGAATTTGAACATCCACCAAATCCAAATCTGGCGTGGATCACTTGTATATCACCGGCAGTTGATCTGTTGTCGCCATACCTCATTTCTGGCGAGTTGGGAGGATGGTGATCAGCAACATATTTCCTCATATATCCCCACTTGATAAGGTTGGCTATCTATTCCTTCAATTGGAAGTAGTCTTATTTGTTATGGTCGTGGTCTCGGTGGAACTCACAATACTTATTCCTGTTCCTCTTCAAAGGATCAATTTTTATTTTTCAGGGCCATTTTATGAATTCTTCATGCTTAACTTCCATGAGTACTTGGGCAATGGGGGTGTTGAGAGGCGGCAACACCAATTCTGGGCGACGAGGTAGAGTACGAGGACGCCTATCGTTGGCTCATCTTGGATCTCGATCGGACATTTTGTTCCCCGCTTCATCCTTATAGTGAGATTGCTTTGTGTCGGGCTCCTTTCTCTCGTGATCATCTTTCCCTCGTCGCCTCTACTTTACTTCGGCCAACTCTTCCGCGGCGATATATTTGTTAGCCTTGCTATAGAGGACTGACAAAGTCTCAGGTACATTCTTGGATAGGGAGTCAAACAATGGACCAGAGCGAAGTCCTTCCATCATGGCCATGATCACTACCTTGTTGCTGGGATCCTCTACTTCCAAGACGGCTTGGTTAAACTGCTTTACGTAATCTTTCAAAAGCTCAGTCTCTCTCTCGTGAATAGTGAATAAGTGGGAGGCGTTCTTCTTCCTAACTCGACAACTCATGAAGTTGGCGACAAAAAGCTTGCTTAGATCGCCAAATGAGTTGATGGTTCTAGGAGGCAATTTTTGAAACCACGATCTCGTCGACCCCTTCAGGGTGGCAGAAAAAGTTTGCATATTATTTCGTCTGAGCATCCCTAGAGTGTCATCAAGCTCTTGTACGAGTCGAGATGATCTATTGGATCTGTCTTTTCTTCATAGGTTGGGGCTGAGTAGGCAACTTAAACTTGGAAGAAACCCTAGCTTTAATCACCCTTTCTGTGAATGGCGGATCAGTTTGTTTGATCAACGCATCCACAGTTACTGGAGTGCCCGCACCCGTGTTGATGGCATCAAGGCCGGCATCTAGATCCCAAATCTTTTGGGAGGTGGAAGTGCTTCGGCGCCTGGGCGCCTGATTGTTCCGGCGAGGAGATCTTCCTCTCCTAACTTCCTCGCCTTCAACTTCAGGAGCTCGGCTGGATCGGGATTCTAATGAAGATGAACTTCTTTCAGGTCGGGGAGGACTTGGCGAACGACGTTGCCTCTTTCATGCCTGGTCAGTACTATGATTGTTATGGAAATTGTCATCACCTGATCGATGAGAGCAATGGGATCGCTCAATATCTGGAATGGGAGGTGCAGCCAGAGGTGGTGGATTAGTTGTGGCGAAGAGTTGAATTAGACGGACGTTATTCTCATTCATGACTCTCATCTTCTCGGCCATATCATGTATTTCTCGATGGGGTCCTTCTAGGTCTAGAGTTTGACTTGCATAGGCCATTGGGTGAGTTCTATTATCAAAAGGACTGCTAACACTTGGTCTAGGTAGTAAATGGCTATGCAGGTGCATAGAAGGTTGAGAATTGTCGTTCCCATAAACGGCGCCAAACTGTTGTGATAAAAATTTGGGCGAGCAACCAACAGTCAATATTGCTCTTCGGCCTCGGCACTAGACCTCGGCGACTACTAGGAGGACCTGCATAGGAATGAATAAAGTAAACAGCCAGGGCGAGGCCGCTCAAAATCCCTCCAGCGTACGAATCAAACCAATGCGGTAAAGAGAATCAGTGTAGAGGAATAGCACAAAGGACCGTGTATTCGGTGTATTGAGGGTAAAAACATAATGATGGGGGAGCGACCTTTATATAGATGGAGAATGGAGAGTCGTATAAGAAAACTGCGGCGTGATTCTCGAATGGCTAAGTATAGAAATATATCCCGAAGATTTTAAAGATTTAATAGAGAGATTCAACATCTGGAGAACATTCCCGATTATAGGTGTCGTGATGGATATAATCTCTTCAGAGGTAGTTTTCTTATGTAGATAGAATCCCTGAGGAGATGGTCTTGTATGTCTGTATGGAGATAGAAGACCATGTATTTCACCTCGCCCACCTGAGGTGTGGAGACAGGCGAGTTTAGATTCGTACAAATTACTAGCGATAATACGGAGGGCGATCAAGATCATAGTGGCGGTATGGCGATGCCTCGCCCATGGGCGAGATGGAGAACGACCGGCGACATGAGCATTGGCGGGGTCGATGTAGCATCCTGGCGAGGTCTCTAACTTGTCGGTTGACGGATGTTTTACCCTACATCACCATTAATCTTTTAATCATTGGCTTTTTGCTATTATTCTTAGCTGGTTGAGTTAGGCTATGATCCAGCTTGTTAAAAAAATTAGAGTACATGATTCAGTCAATAATGATCGGATACACATCATCACTTGCATGGAGCTGTTGACATCACTACTCGCCCTTAGGTGTTAATCGAGGCAATTAATACCACGCACAAATTACTTGGACAACAAAAAAAGGGCAACCATTAATCCTCTAAATTCAAACGCCTAATCTTTTGTAGGTTTTGATCCAAGTCCTTAACCGTTCGAATTTCAACGTCAACATTGCTCATCTTTTGCATGTTCTTTAGGCTATGTTTGGAACTTGTGAAACAAAAGGAAAGCTTTCTCATTAGAGAGAGATCACAGAGAAAATTATTTATTATCTTTTATCTAATTTGAAATAAAATAAAATAAAATTGAGAAATAAAACAACTACTTATTGTTCAATGTTACAAGAAAAATAAAAAAATAATTAGAAAACCTAAATAAAAAAAGGAGAAAAAAAAATCTAAAATGAGAATATAAATATTTTTTTACTTATTTATCCTTCAAAAATAAAAACAAAACAAGGATGTTGTGGTAAAAATCTGGGACGAGCAACCAAAATGGCAATGTAGTGAAGGCGATCATTTTATCATGGCGACCAGGAGATTCACTGGTAGTATTTCTTCGAGTGTTCGGCGTTGGTGAGGGAGTGTTTTTCCACCCATGTCTTCCAACCAATAAGTCATTGGTCTGGATACCTTGATAACTTTATGAGGGCCTTCCCATGTAGGACCGAGCTTTCCCGCATTTGGTTCTTTTGTGGACATAGTGACTTTATGTAGGACCAGATCGCTCGGAGTAAAAGACATGTGTTTAACCCTCTGGTTGTAGTACTTGGCAACCTGGTATTTATAAATTGCTTGGCGCACGTCAGCCCCCTCCCTCATTTCATCAAGAAGATCAAGGTTGAGTCTTAGCTCGGTTTCATTATCCTTCTCGTTGAAGTTTGAGGTCCTAAAGCTTGGCATTTCGATCTCGACAAGTATAACTGATTTTGTCCCATAGACCAGGAGTAAGGCATCTCACCTGTTGGGATCCTGGTCGTTGTATGATAGGCCCAGATTATGCTCGGCAAGTTTTCCACCCATTCACCTTTGGACTTTTCTAATCTTGTTTTCAAGTTCCTTAGGATGGTTCTATTGGTAACCTCTACTTGGCCATTTGCTTGAGGATGCCCGGGTGAGGAGAAATGGTGCGAGATGCTGAGATCCGAGTAGAATTATTTGAACCCATCGTTATCAAATTGTCTGGCGTTATCTGAGATAAGAACCCTGGGAATTCCAAATCGACAAACGATGCTCTTTCATATGAAATTCCTTGCATTTTTTTCAGTGATCTTGGCGAGAGGCTCAATTTCTATCCATTTGGTGAAATAGTCTATGACAACGATCAAAAACTTTCTTTGCAACGGAGCTTGGAGAAGAGGTCTGAGTATGTCGACTCCCCACTGGGCGAATGGCCATAGACTGGTCATTGGCACTATCTCAGTATGAGAGAGGTGACTTACCGGAGCAAACCTTTGGCACTTGTCACACTTTATCGTGTATGTCGCCGCATCATGCTTCATTCGAGGCCAGAAGTAGCCTTGTCAAATTACTTTTTTCAGAAGTGCTCTTGCACCCGAATGATTTCCACAGATGCCTTTATGAATCTCCCTCATTACGTAGTCAGCTTCGTCAGGTCAGAGGCATTTTAAGAGCGGACTTGAAAAAGATCGTTTATATAAAATTCCTTGAACAATGCAGAACCTTGCAGACCTGTATTGAATACGACGAGCTTAGAGCTTATCGTTTGGTAATGTGCCATTTCAGAGGTAGGCAATGATTTCGTCCATCCATGTTGAGTTTGCTTCTGTTGGACAGACATGTTTGGCGATGTCAATAGTTGGATTGGGCAGGAATTCCAGAGGTATACTTCTGTCTGACACGAAATCAAATGTCGAGGCGAGGTTGGCAAGAGCATCAGCCTTTCTATTCTCTTCTCTGGGGATCTGACGAATGGTAAGGTTTTTGATCTTCTTGGACATGTTTTTGACTTCGTCTAAATAGGCCACCATCCGAGCATCTTTGGCAAGGTAGTCCCCCCTATACTTGGTTGACCACTAGCTGCGAGTCACTAAAGGCGTCCACGGATTCTACTCCCAATCCTGTGGTGACTTTTAGTCTGATGAGGAGAGTTTCATCTTTAACTTTATTATTGGTGGCTTTGAACATAATTCGTATAGCGTATTCCATCTGCTCTCCTGATGGGGTTTGGAGAACCAATCTTGCACCACAGCCATGTTGATTGGAAGATCCATCTACAAATAACATTTATTTGGCGAGATTCTCGTCTGAGCTCCTCCCTTTTGGAGCTTTCAGCTCGGGGAGAGTTGCTTCTGATCCCGGAGCAGCTTTATGCATGGATTCGGCCACGAAATCAGCCAAGGCTTGGGCCTTTATCACCATTCTTGGCTTGTAATCGACGTGGAATTCAGTCAGCTCACTAGACCATTTCAGAAGTCTTCTCGAGGTGTCTGGTCGTTGGAGAATTTGCTTTAAAGGTTGATCAGTCAACACGGTAATGGGATGAGCTTGAAAATAATGGCAAAGCTTTCTGGCGGCGATCACAAGGGCATAAACGAGTGTTTCGATTTTTAGATATCTGACATCAGCTCTTATTAGGACTTTGCTCACATAATATATTGATTTTGAACTCGGTCCTCTTCTCGGATAAGCACGGCACTTAATGTTGTTAGCGAGATAGATAGATACACGAAGAGTTCTTCGCTCGTGATTGGAATAGTAAACAGAGGTGGTGAGCCAAGATACTCTTTGAGCTATTGAAATGCCATTTCAGACTCATTGTTCCATTGGAAGGTTTAATTTTTTCTTAGGATCTTGAAGAATTGGAGACATTTGTTAGCTGATTTGGAGACGAACCTATTAAGGGCGACAACTCGCCCAGTCAACTACTGTACCTTGTAGATATTTCTAAACGAGCTCATTTCAAGAAGGGCTTGAATCTGATTTGGGTTTGCTTCGATTCCGTGTTTGGTCACCAAAAATCCCACAAATTTCCCAAATGATACCCGAAAAATACACTTTGAAGGATTTAACATCATTCGATGTTTTCGTAGGACGCCAAATGTTTCCTCCAGGTGGGTGATGTGGTCGGCTGCTCTGAGGCTTTTGACTAGCATGTCATCAATATATACTTTCATTATCTTCCCGATCATTTCTTTGAATATCTTATTCACCAATCTTTTGGTACACCGCCCCAGCATTCTTTAGTCCGAATGGCATGACTTTATAGCAGTATAGTCCTCGCTCCGTAATGAAAGAAGTCTTTTCCACGTCGGGCAGATACATTTTGATCTAGTGATATCCTAAGAAGGTGTCCATGAAACTCAATGGCTCATTCTTGGATGTGGCGTCAACTATCAGGTCAATTTTTGACAAATGAAAACTGTCTTTCAAGCAAGCCTTATCGATGTCGGTGAAGTCTACACATACTCTCCATTTTCCCCCTTTTTAGAGATGACGACAACGTTGGCAAGCCACTTAGGATAATGGTCTTCTTTAATGACGTTGACCTTAATAAGTTTGGCCACTTCTTCTTCTATGATTTTCAGGTATTCGGGGGTGAACTTCCTTCTCTTTTGGCGAACTGGGGGATGCTCGGGGTTTGTGAATAACTTGTGCATGGCAACTTAATGGTCAATGCTCGATACATCGCTCTGTGATCAGGAGAAGACGTCAATTTTTTTTAAGAAATCCACCAAGGTGGAACGTAGCTCCTCGGCAAGTTCAGTACCAATCATAACGTGGCGATCTAGATAATCTGGGTGTATAGAGATTGGAGCGACTTCTTCAAGGGGTTTGGTGTTTTCAATTTCTCAGGAATCCACCAAGATAACCTGCTCCACCAAGTCGATCCTACTGGACATGTATGAGGAACTACGAAATTAAACACAAAGAACAGTATTGAATACTTACTAAAGAAGTGGAAGAAGTGACGAGTAATTTAGGGGAGGTGTACGTCGGAGCAGAAGTAGTAGTTCGACAGCAAGAACGAAGAACGTAAATGGATTGGGGTTCCCCTTATTTATAGGGTCCTTGAAAAGCCAGGATCCACTCCCATCAACGGTGAAGATCTCGCGACATTCCAACTTCCGAGACAAAAACTGCAATTCTCGCTGCTGGGTTGCTCTTCCCGTTGAAATACGTTATTTCGCCATTAATGCTCTCACCCACGTGGCCTCTTTTGAATATGGCGCATTAACTACATCCGCCACGCGGCACCTCCCGAAGAAGCACCATTGAAACGAGTCCACGTCATCAGCTGGCGGTTACCTCCCATGATACTTTCCATTGATACTCGAGGTCCCAAGTGTTCCACCTCGGCATTCTGAGTAGGGGCTACTGATGTAGGGTAAAACATCCGTCAACCGACTAGTTAGAGACCTCGCTAGGATGCTACATCGACCCCGCCAATGCTCATGTCGCCGGTCGTTCTCCATCTCGCCCATGGGCGAGGCATCGCCATACTGCCACTATGATCTTGATCGCCCTCCGTATTATCGCCAGTGATTTGCACGAATCTAAGCTCGCCTATCTCAACACCTCAGGTGGGCGAGGTGAAATATATGGTCTTTTATCTCCATACAAACATACAAGACCATCTCTCCAGGGATTCTATCTACATAAGGAAACTACCTCTGAAGAGATTATATACATCACAACACCTACAATCACGGAATGTTCTCCAGATGTCGAATTTTTCCATTAAATCTTCAATATCTCTGGGATATATTTCCATACTTAGCATTTCGAGGATCACGCCGCAGTTTCCTTACACGGTTCTCCATTCTCCATCTATATAAAGGCCGCTCCCCCATCATTATGAGGTACACAATTTTTACGCTCAATACACCGAATACATGGTCCTTTGTGCTATTCCTCTACATTGATTCTCCTTATCGCCTTGGTCTGATTTACACGCCGGAGGAGTTTTGAGTGGCCTCGTCCTGGCCGTTACTTTGTTCATTCCTGTGCAAGTTGCTTGAGTAGTCGTCGAGGTCCAGTGCCGAGGTCGAAGAGCAATATTGACTGTTGGTTGCTTGCCTAGATTTTTACCACAACAAATGGGCATGTTGAAAATAATGTTTTTGTCACCAGTGTTTTATACATTAAAATTCTACTCCAAATTAGGAGTGACTACGGTTCGGTTCAATTTAGGGTGAAATTGTAAATTGAATCGTGAATAACGGTTTGAATTTTTTCTAAATCAAAATCGTACTGTGAATATTAGTGAACCGAACCGAATCAATCATGAATATTAGTGAACTCAACCGAACTGAACCATAAATAACCGATATCTCACAATTCAGTTCGGTTAAAATTTACGGTTCAAGCCAAAAAATCGCAAACCGAACTATGAAATATTGGTTCGGTTTCCTTGAACCGCAAATCGAATCGTAGAAAACCAAACTAAATCAAACCATAATACCAGTTCATTCGTTTTCGTGATTCAATCGATTTTTATTTGCTTACTCTTACCCCAATTGGGGCCTTATTGCGTCTGTTATCACATACAGATACGAAAGGGCATAATTCTCTCGCGACCTATTTAACTCTTGTAAAAACCTCTATGTAACCTATGTTATCATTTACCATCTGTACAAAACAAAGAAATCGTAGTCTCCTGTAAACGTAAACTCTGAGCTTTCTTAAATTAATTTTTACCATGCTTTCTTGACATGAACGTAGGATACAAATCGTAATTTCTTGAGTTATACGTAACACGGAAATCTATGTTTAAAAGTCCAGGTTACGAAATGGCCATTTTTTGTCTTTTTATTATTTGTATTCATTTAGAAAAAACACGAATCTTTAAAAAGCAGATTGACTTTAAAAATATTCATTAATTATAATTGTGAAACATGACTTCACGACATTGATGAAACATTGCTCGATTGCTTAATTGGTATATAGAAATTTAGAACATGACTCTTAATAGAATTAGAACATGTCTTCCACTTTCTAACATGGAAATGACTTTTATTCGAGATTCATCTAGAAAGGCACCATAAATAGTCCATGCATATATAGATATGCAACTAATCCAGATAAATCGGTACTGCTAACCATTTGAAAAGGTAAAACACGTTTTTCCTGCATAGTAGGATTTATTATGTCTAGATAGCATGTTGTAATTAGATTTTGAAGCCACGTGTCAATAATAACATGGTATTAAGAATGTAAAAAAAATGATAAACCGATTAAACTGAACATAACGAAAAAAATCGGTGAATTTTAAAAGATTATTTTAGCTTGAAATGGTGAAAATGGAAAACAAACAATTTCCAATTTGGCATCGGTTTGAGAAATTAAAAATCGAATGAAACTGAATCCGACCGAGTAAAGAGAGTCAATTTTAATGTCATTAAACTGCTACAGTGTTTTACTAAGTTTATAGCCTAACCTAAACCAAGTAACCTTAGTTTAGAGGGTATAATGTAGAAGATATATTGAGCAATCAAAAAGAGACACATAGCACTTTATTGCAGACTCGCACAAGTAAAACAGTTGTGGCGACAAATACGTGTAACACGAAGGGGGATCCACCCCAAGAGCGCACGGAAAATATTCGCCTTAAACCCTAAAATGGGTTAAAAAAGAACGACGTCGTTTAGGGGTCAGCCTATCGACAAGTTTCTAGTTAAAACGAAGCCTTCATTCAAAAGATCCAGGTGCAGGGGACATGTAAGCCACATGCCCCTTGTGACATAAGGTCAAGTGAGAGTGCCACGTAGTAGTCCCTTACCTACAACGAGTAAGAGTGAGGTATGCGTTCAAGATGATCTCCTTCTTTCATGTAAACCCAGTTCGAGAAATTTTCTTAGTAGTTCAGGCAGGACTGAGGGGCCCCCTGAGGCTTGGCGCGCAACTATGTGTGGCCTAAGGGTTGTGTCATGAGTAAAAATGGGATGGATCGAGAGATGTAGTCTGGAGGCTAAGTATAAATGATCGTTAATTGTTTGTTTGAGTCGTTAAATCATAGCGTACTCGCGAATCCTTTTTTATTGTCGGGATATAGTTTGAATGAGTATATTCTTCTCACATTGTCTTTCGATGATGTGGATAATGGTTTTTGAAATCACGAAAGCATGACATTCTCTTTGTGATCCTTAGGAAAAGTAGTTGTACTCTATGTGGTCACATGGACAACCCCGGTCAAGGTACCACATGGTGTAAATCCATTTACACCTTGGATTTCAAGCTAACTTGTAAGTATAAATAACAACACTTAGTGCATTTTGCACTAAGAAATTGAGTTGGCATAAACTACTTGAGATGGAAGGTAATTCTACTACCTTCTCTTTTATTTCTGACTTTGCTCAGCTATGTACTTCAGTCTACGACCTTTCTTCATTCATTCTGAGGAAGTCTTTTGCAGATTCCTACCTCTTTGACTCCGACGACATACACAAACGAACACCCACAGTTAGATATAAAAAGCTCTAACCCTGCATATATAAAAAAAAATCTATGATTAGTTGTTATGATTTTGAAAGTTTGTTGTTTAAACATTAAATTGTCGAAAAAGGTTACAGACTTGGGTGCGAGCAAATATGTTTAAAATTGGGCTAAATTTAACACTTTTTAGTAATTAATTGGCCCTAGTGAGTCCAAAAGTGATTGAATCGCACTAAACCGACCACCTATATGCATGGTGGTTTGGTGTGGTTTATTAGTAATTTCATTTATTTCGGTGCACTAAAAAATTAAATTGAGATTATCAATTTGGTATCAAATTTTCTAAAAAATCGACCAAATCAAACCGTTTACATCCCTGCTTGATATCCGTGTAATTGGATTTTAATGCACATAACTGGATTATTTATCCTCAAAACAAAAACCAATATCATTTTCATTTAACCAATTCTTACTATTTTCTTTTGGATATAACAATAAAAGACCGCCCCGCCGAGCCGAGTTAAAAGGATAAATCAAAAGGACCGACGGAGAGAGAGGCAGGGCCGTGTTTGACAATGTCTGCGGGCCCCACCGAACTGACCGGACTTCAAAGGAAGAATCCAAACGGGTTAATAAACGAATATAATATGATTTATTTTATAATAATATTCAAAACAGAAACACGCACGTTAACGAAACGGAAAAGCAAAAGTCACGACGTCCGTGATGGCCCAAGTATTCGCCCCCACGCACCTCTCTCTCTCTCTCTCTCTCTCTCTCTTGTCTCCACTATATAAGCCTCTGTATCTCGACGCCACTTCACCACATCTGCTCCCTCGTGTCTCTCTCTACCCGAAAACATTACCGTTGGGATTTTCTAATTTTCTCTCTCCTCTAATTGTGAAAATCCAACTTTGGTCTTTTCGTAATTTGGTGTTATCCATGGAAGACCTAAGTAACAAGAAGCGAGTCCGAGATGACTCGGACGAGTCCGAGTTGGACTCGCCGGAGGTGAAGCGACTCAGGGACGACCTTCTCGGTAATATCGAAGATTCGGATCCGTGCACGATGAGTCCGGATCTGGACTCGTACATGAAGAGCTTCGAGGAAGAAATCTCCGCCTCGCTGAGTCCGATTCCGCCGGCTGTGCTCGACCTGATTTCGGATTCCGTCCAGTCTCAGCCGGACCTCGGATACCTTCTCGAGGCCTCCGACGACGAGCTCGGTCTTCCTCCGTCGAATACTGCCTCGTCGAGCGAGTTGACAGAGCTGGCCCGTGTTTCGTCGGACTCGTCGGCCGAATTCAGTGAGTTGTGGAGGTTTGATGACCAGATCCCGAGTTACGACTCGTTCGAGTTCGGAATCGCCGGCGAGGAGGATCACTATAACGGGATTCATTACGGCGAGTTTGTTCCCGAAGACGCTCTGTTTGATTATTCGGATCTAGGTTTCGGGTCGTATGATGCTCCGGTACCTTTGTGGCGACCCGAAACGACGCCGGCTAAGTAGTACCGGCGACGAATTCTTAATTATTAACAAAAAGCATATTGTAAAGTTCTTTCATTTTTTTTTGGTTGATTACAAACAAAAACTCAAGATATACGTAGGACTGGAAGATCAGAAATCAGAAATTAATGAGATATTTGTTCATTTTCTTTCTTTTTTTTATTGAAAGAATATTTGTGTCGATTGTCGAATCGGTTCATTCCATTATCAAACACCATTATTTCGTTTTTGCTTGCTTTGAAACTACGCGAAGTATCGACTATGGATGGATTGCGAATATAGGTTTTTATAGAGAGAAAAATGGTCAAGAAAAACTGGATAATTTTGTAAAATTTATGTGGATGGTGGTGCTCTTAAAAAACAGAACAAATTCTCTAATTCTGAAATATCAGTTCGGTTTCGGTCGGTTATGATATCCGCTGCAGCGGAACCAGGATTTTAGATGGAAAACAAAGTGGGAAAAAAAATTTAATATATTTTAAAGGAGGCTAAAGTATAAAAAAAAAAAAATCATAACTGATATTTTGTAATCTCTTGAAAGTTTGGGGGGCTCCAACCCTTGTTGGCCCACCTCTGGGTCTGCCGCCGGTTAGCCCGTAATTCTAAATTAAATAATTAAAATCGATAGCATAGATTAGTTTTTATTTTTTAGAACCAATTACTTCAATTCATTTTGGTTTCACGATTCTACCGATTTCCGATCCTTTATCGACCGTTACTATTTTTTGAGTAGAAGTAGTTGGCCAATCAATTTAAATTCGTTTTCAACACTCAACTACTTAAATTTGTTCCCTCTCAAAAAAAAAAGGAAAAAAGAGCTACCATCATTTGTTATTTTATTTTATTTTATTTTATTTTATTTTTCTTAAAGCAAAGAAAATCGATTTAAGCAACCATTTGCTCCAACCCATATAACATTAATTGTTACTTTTGTGTATTTCTCTCTAATAATGTAATTATTAATGTTTGTACTACTTAATCTATACTATTATTAAAAACAAACACTTCATTGGGTAGATTCAATCTAAAATTGATTTACACTTTTTATTCCAAAAATATCCTATGACATTTTAAAAATAACACAAACATAATTGTTGGTAACCCATTCATGGTTATAATAACTGCTAAAATAAAAAGTAATATAATAAAATAAATCAATTTCAAGAATCGTAACTGTTGGTAACCGATTCATGGTTACAATAACTGCTAAAATAAAGACCAATATAATAAAAACTCGATCAATTTCAATAATTATAATTGGTAACCGATTTATAATTACAATAACTTCTAAAATAAAGACCAATATAATAAAATCAATCAATTTTAAGAATCAGTTCTGTCCACGTGTTGCGTGAACAACACACACCGCTAGTAGTTAATATGTGTTCTCATCACACAAACACAAGGTTATGGTCCAGAAAACAATTCAAATGACTAGTAAAGCCTTTTTCTTGGACAGGCCCAAATGATTCGGTAATAAGACTAATTAAGTTGGGGTTTTCTGAAACAGTTTGGCCCATCTTCTTATGGACTTGACTTGGACATTCAAAAGGCCCATTTTTATTCTTTTGTTATGCAAACTTCCATTCCACTTCGAGACCAAGAAAAATTCTATTCAAATGTAGTCTAAGACCACGTTTGGGATAGCCAAAAATACTAATTTTTTTTACTCTTGGATTAAAAGAGGAAAGTATGACAAAATTAAAAAAATTCTATTGTTTGGCTATGTAAAAGAACCTTGTAATTTTTTTTTGGTAAACAATATCTTTGTTTTTATTAAAAAAAACAACCACCGCCCAGCTAATAAATTTAACCTATATAGCCATAAAAAAACTGAACTATTTTAGCCAAAAATCACAAAATGAACTTAGCCCAAACGGGGCTTAAGTTGGGGGTAGCCTATTTATGCCAATATCAGTCTTTTCATTAAGAATTTGGTGGGGTAATAGAAAAGTAAAAAAAAAAAAATAATGGATATAATGGTTCTTATTTAATTTTTTTCTGTTTACAAACCTCTCTATAAATTTTTGATTCATATACAACCTAAACTGTTCGTATGAAGAATTTTTTAAAGGATTTGTTGACTAGAAACACCCATTGAATTCATAGAGGAAAATTCTTTAAATTTCTTTTTCTTCTAGAAATCTTTAATCCAAATACATCTAACGCCGCGTTTGAATTATGAATTTGTCAAAGAATTTACCAGAGAAAAGCTGGACGATGTGAAGAAATAGATACAGATCTTAGAGATGTGTTTGGATCATAATCTTCCAAAACTTTACTCTTTCCACGATCTATTCGTCGAATTCGTAATCCAAACACAACTTTTTTTGAGTGTTACTTCGTGTCGGCAATCCGTTGTTTAAAGATTCAATCTTAATAAGTGTTTGTCAAACTTCTCTATAGAGCATATTTTTTATTCTAGCACTCAAGAATCTGTTATTTTGTTTGGCACAACAGCTGCTACTGATTCTGGTTAAAAATAATAATAAATAAAATTGTTTAAAAGCTGATTCTGAAATTCTGTATTCAAAAACTAACTTTTACCTATCTAATAGTTTTGACAAACATCCCCTTGTTTTTGTTTTCCAACACTAAAACTCAACTTTACTATTTATTGACTACAATTCAATCAAGTGGGCCCACGTTCTAGATTGATAATATCTCACACATTCCATGGGCTAAAGTGACGAAATTTGAACTTGAGAGTTTCCAAAACATGTAACACGCACATTTCTTTTCTGCTTTCTAGCACTCAAAGAAACATTCATAATGGAAACTTTTGGCAGAAAGAGAATAAACTTGTTGCAGAAGAGTCTATAACCACCACCCACAGGCACCCCATTGTCTTTTTACCACACCTACTCATCCAACAATATGAGGTGCTCAATCCATAGTACATCGTAATGGTGTTTCCCATTCTCAGTGTGAACTTTAACATTAAAAATAATTAAATATTCAACGTAATATATATATATATATATATATATATATATATATATATATATATATATATATATTGAATAGAAATTTAGAGATGGGACTTGGTTGAAATTATTTCTCTCTCACTAACCGAATTATATAACTGTGAGTGCCAGAGTGTGCTATGAGATAATGAAATCCGTTGAAGCATCCGTTTTAGGATCCCAAATTTTGGCAAAAAAAATGGGAACCTACCTAAATTTATCTCTTATATAAAGTCTAAAAAAAAAAATTTTTTTTGATGCGCCTAAATTAAAAGGAAGACCCCAAATTTGATTTTTTATCTACCTAGGTCAAGTCTAAACCAGATTTTTTTTTGGGGTGGGGGTGGGGGAGGGGTTGCGACTAAATTAATAGGAAGTTCCCAAATTTGATATTTTATTTTTAAGTTTTAAATCTACTATTTTACTAATATTTTGGTAGCGATTGTATTTATTTTATTGTATTTATTTTTTCCCCCTAAAATACACAGAATCCCATACTAAGAATTTGCCTCCAAAAACTCAGAGCCAATCTAGTACTGCAAAATGAAATTTCTCATTAAGAAATAATATATATTGCCACATGATATCATAATTATACTCAATATTAATTTTCTATAATATTAGGGATCTCAAAATATTAGTCAACGACATGGACAGAAACTTGTATCGAATAGTTTACAAACTAGGTGGGATGGGACCAGTTTTTGAACGTTATGGTATTGTCGTATTAATTCCGAATGTTAACCTAAAAGTCTTCGAATTTGGTCAACTATGCTTCATGTGTCCATCCATGAGCCTCAACCGTGTGCGATATCAAATAAATGGTTCGAATCATATTAGTGGGCTTCGTTGCCCATCACAATAGGGTAAGATGCCTTAAGGGTGTGATATTCTCTCTAAATCCACGTCAAAGTTTTAATACATATCTTTCGTAATTCATAACTACTTAAAAACTTAATTAGGCTTGTATGTAGTAAGCCAATTAATTGTATATTAAGGCATACCTAAAGTTTCACCACCATTCACCATCCTTAATTACCACAAAAATGCGTACGTCATTACACTACCATTCATAAATATACCATAAAAATTTCATAACTAACAATATCATTAAAATACATAACATTTCTGTGGTATAAACCTTTTTTACCCTAGCTTTCTCCTAATTTGTGTTATGTGCATGTGCAAGAAAATATAATGAGTAAAGATGTTACTTGTGAGACAAACTTGCGATTCATTACTCTTCATTTCTAAAATTCAGTCTCTCAATTATTCTCATCATCTTGTCTCTTGTTTCTTCATTCAGAAGACAGTAAAAGTAAATAAGAAACAAGAAAATTCATATTCTTACAGCTTATAAAAGCAAAAACAACAAAAGTTAGACTTAGAATGAATAGTTGAGTACTTGCAGAACAAATTGTTGAGTACTTTGTTTCAAAATGCTTTAACTGCATCAATCATTTTTGTGCATTAATTAAGAAGTACGATACAACAATAAAAATTACATAAATACTAAGGTCACAGAGTTTGGACGGACTCAGAATGAATAGTTGAGATTTATTTGAGTATATGAATCCCACGTAATCAAGTGTATCTGAATCATTCATTTTAAATTTTGAAAAGAAAAAAAATCTGAGTTCAAATTCTAAGACCGTAGCATTTTATGTCATCATTGATTTTATGAATGATTTCTCCTTCTATATATTGTTATGTTTCCATTGACGAACTCCAGGGTCTTGATTTTACGCGATCGATGTCAATAATTCAGAGCAAAAACAAAACACAATTAGATTCAAGTGTCATGTGCTGATAATAATACACAAAACAACAAGGGTACCTTACACATTTCACCTCTGTACTTTTATGAATCTCACTTTATATCCTTTATTTTTAATTGGGTCAGTCACACCATAACACTTTCATCATGCGTCAATGTGGCCACCTTCAATTAAAGAACTTGTGACCTCTTTCCGTCACCTAATTTTACAAGAATTGGAGGGGAAGCCCATAATTACCCATGACATAAAGTTTAAGGGGTAGATTGATATAATTAAAAGTGGAGTACATAAAGTAAAATTTTAGTGAAAATTTAAAGGTGTAAACTGTAATTTATCCACAAAAATAGGAACACGACTCAACGGGTACGCTAACTGGAGTTCTGTTCCGCATCCGGGTCGACATTAAGATCCAAACCCGCGTCCCCCACCAGTTGACCCGGGCCCTTGACGCCGTCTACCTCCTCGAAATCCTCCCGCCGAAACGACGGGCTCCACCTCGACGCCGTCCGCTTCCCCATCAACTCACGAAGTCCCCCCTCGCCGTTACCCTTCTCGAAATACTCAACCGCCACGCGTATCCGTCTCAGGATCGCAAAGAACTCCTCCACCTCATCGTCCTCCGGCTCCGTCACTTTGCCGTTATCTCCCCCCACCTTCGCCCTCTTGGCTTCGGCCTCCACGTCATCGCTCCGCTTCCTCTTCTCCGCCTCCATGTGGCCGGTGATGGAGCGGTCAGGCGTCGTCTTATCCGAGAATTTAATGTTGGTGGTGTTAACGTATGTTGATCTTGGTCGCTCTATGGAGCTATATAAAGGGTGTGAGGTGGGGGAGAAATGTCAAAAGGTCAATGGACGGGGAGAGAAGAAAATTGATTTTGGGGATGACGTCATCGAGCCGAGATTGGGTGACGTGTCGTTCATGAAGCAGGCCATAGGGGTCAAAGACAACGTGTTGTGTGCTTACTGTTTAGACCACACAAGTGTCCACCACGTGTTGATATGACTTTATTACCCCTTGATCTTGGCCACAACGTTTTTCGAATTACTACAACTTTTTTTTGTTATTTTTTTTAGTCTAATTAGCTAAATTCATTTTTTAGATAATATAGCTTGCAAAAACTCTAAAAGTGGGCCACATCAAAGTAGCGAAAATAGTTTTGTTACGGTGACCAGTAAAATTGATTACTCACTATTTACATGCTATTTAAAATATATTTTAAATTTTTATACTTTTATAAATATATTTTTTTAGATTATTTAATTTTTAATTATGTCAATTAACTTTTTAAACTATATTGTTTAATTAAAAATATATGAATTAAAAAAAATATGACGATTTTAAAAATATACTTTTAAAAAATATCACCATTTGATAATATAACCATTTTAAAAATATGACTATTTTTAAAATATATCCGTTGAAATAATGTGAACATTTTAAAATCATGACAGTTGAAAAAGAAATCTTCAGAGTATAATGAATAAATAGTAAAAAATATTATTATAATAAAATATAATTAGAATAGAGATGTTGATGGAGCTAGTGTTTAAAAAATGACTTTATAAATAGAATCGGTGGGTTTTTGGTTATAAATTGACTCAAAGTTAGTGAAGCTGATGCAGACACTTATGTTTGGATTAAGAATTTGGAATAAAGTTGTATCCGATTCATTTATTTTGGGTCCGTTTTTTTTATTATTTTGATGATTAAAGTCGTTCAAATTGTAGAATTCATCAAAAAAAGTAATAATATAAAAATTATATGAATTGGATATAGTTAAATATCCATTCAGTATTTTTTATAACTTAAGAATTAAATAGGTGCGTCATACAAGTTTATATCTATTTATCTTGATATAAATACATACCGGGCAACATAATTTTTTAAAATATTGATTTTTCACAATAGATTGTACAAGGTGAACGATTTAGATCATCAAAAAAAACCTAAAATAGTTGAATTAGACTGATTCAGTCAACTAACTAGACTGGAGACTAAGTTCCGAAGAATTTAGTAGGGAAAAAAGAAAAGAAAAGAAAAGAGAAAAATCAAACATTTCAGAATTAATTTTTTCTTTATATTTTTTTACCTTATAAATTTCTCCGTAAATTATTAATTATACTCCCTCCATCCCCATTTGTTTGGTACTTTTCTACTATTAAATGTCCAAAAATATTTATTCTTTTTGAATATTGTATACTTACACTTTTGCCCTCTTTCATGTGTTGTATTTCTGACTCATTAAAAATATTATCTCAAAATATTAAATAAATTAAATGGACAATTTTTCTATTTTTTATTATTCAGTGATAAAACATCTGTCAGGATTTTGTTTCAAATTCTAAAGTTGGTTTTATTCAAAGTTCTATTATTACAAGCCCTGAATAAAACCATATTTGGAGTTTTAGACTAAAGGATAAGGAAAAATTCAAAATCTGCTCTAAACTTTCAATCAATTTTTTTTTACACACATGTTATTTAAGAAATATCAATTAAACACTAAAAATCTTTTAAAATATTCATCAATTCATCCTCAATGTTCACTCCCGTCAAATTAATGACAGATTTTCTGGCTCAGCCCTCCACATCACCGTTTGGAGGGAAAGTTGGTCCCATATCCCTCCAAGAATTAATTAAATTTTTTATCTCATATTCTCTCTCTTTTCCTCTCTCCTGTCCTTTATAGTCTTTGCACCATTATTTCTTCTTTTTTTGCAAAACAGGTTTTGGAGAGTTACTGCAGTTAGCAACCTTCAAATCACCATAGCCATGAGAAGTTAGGGAAGCACAAGCTCGATAGAGGATGATTTGTGCATTCAAAGCATGCCTAGGCTGCTTAAAAGATTACTACTACCAATTTTCCATCCAAAATGGGGACATGGATGGGTTGGACCAGAAAATATGACATGTTGGTGACTTCTGTTATTAATTTGACAGGAGTTAACTCGGGGAGGCGAATGGATGAATATTTTAAAATGTCGGGGTTTTAATTGAAAATTTTCAAAGGACATATATGTATGAGATATTTTGGTGAAAGTTTAAGGGAGATTTTAATTTTTTTCCCTAAAATATTTTATGAAAAGGTTTAAAATTCCAAGAAAGTCTGCCAAAAAATGCTTAGTGTCCATTTCATCTGTAATTTTAAGCTAATTTTTGGATTTTTCAAATGCCAAGAATACATTGTGTTTTCAAGCTTCAGCTATTTATTTTGAATCAGTCTAACAAAAAAAAAAATCAAGTTGATTGTAATCTAACTCAAGTGTTTTTTTTTTTTCAAAAACATTGTTATAGTACAGATAAGCCAATTTAAGAGCAATTCCAACCCAATTCCATTTCTCCAAAAATGAGCTAAAATAGATATTTAAAACTTCAACCCACCTCCATTTTGGAACCCCAAAATGAAGACTCAAG
>BRYF01000025.1:11878648-11881148 GCA_030159135.1 Actinidia polygama | reverse complement strand
TGTTTCTTCCTTACTTTAATTCTACCAATAAATTTGCCAAGCGTGATATGTCATTGAATTTTTATCTTTATTTTATTACATAAGGTAGATAATTGGGATTGGATTTTATCTATGAAATCTTTTATAAACAAACAGCATAAAGGTAAAGCTATGGGTTGTAGTATAGAAAATTACGCAATTTCATAGTATTAATTATGATTTTTTGTAATTTGATTTACAAAAATATGTTGTACCGTAACAAAATAGGGGTTATGAAATTTTGTGGTTCATTAGGAATAAGTGGTTTATTTGTTGCGAATACTTGCGGTTTGATTTGTTATGACATTTATAAAGGGTATGTACCCATGTTTATCCACAAATGTAACTTACATCGTGTCAAATGGACGATAACAAGAAACAAAGCAATGCTATAGTTATCATTTCGTATTTATCATCTGACATAATGTATTCAAAAATATTATATAATGAGTCTTAATAATAATTCAGTTATATCTAACTGTTATAATTTGTGCCATATGATAAATTAAAGGAAAATAATTTATGCACTTCAATTTTGATTTATGCACTCTAAATCTTTTATAATTTTTACCTAATGAAGACAAAAAATGAAATGCAGAAATTAAAAAATAGAGTACAGAAATTATTTTTCTAAATTAAAATAATAAAAAGAAGAGATAAATTTACAATTTTTCTAACAAAAATGGAGTTAGCAGCCCTCCTTGCTCCATTATTGTCCTCATTGGGTGTGCTAACATTCATCATTTGTCCCTTCCTAAAATAATTGACACATCCAAATTCCAATCAAGAGAAAAATAATAATAATTGGCACATCGTAAACGACAGAGTACTAATTTTCAGACCGAAGCAACCTACAAGCGCAAACCTGTTTTATTTTATTCGTTCGATCAAAACAGGAATGGAGCACCATGATGAATGATACATACTGAGTATGCAAAAATTTAGGTTAATCAGATATTCGTAACGAATTAGAGATACAATCGAATCTTATGGTATATTTTAAAAATAATATTTTTTATAGATTTTTTATCATGACAAATATGCTCAACAAATTTAACAAAATTACAAGATGGAACAATTAAGGTGAATTTGAAGGACACTTTTCAAGAAGGTGTTACAGTGTTATAGTGCATTCGGAAGACTAACTATACTTATACACCGCAATTAAGTAAGTATTAAAATAATATTTTATTGAAATCTTAGAGCACCTTCAATGTACTAGAGAAAAAAGTGTATTAAAATGTGTTAAAGTGTACACATAACTAAAAATGAGTTCCAATTTTATTTGCTAAATATTGATTAATTTATAGAGTCATTGGATAATGCAATGTGCTAGCTAAATGTGTGTTGCAACGAATAACAGATGAACCCATCTAGTCTTCTAAATTAAATAAAAATCAAAGTTTGACCAGTACTAAATTAAATAATATAATTTTAGTTGTTACATATTAAATCCTAGAGTTTTGATCTAATAACAATTAAAAAAACTCCGCCAATCTCCGTTTTATTAGGGTTGATGGAACTAACCAATTCTTTCATCGGGGCTCATTTATAAGTTGAAATTGATGCAATTAAGATTCATTTTCAAGTTAAATGTTCGAGTTTGGTTCAGACCTAATTGCACCTATTAAATGATGACAACGTTAAAAAATATCATTTTTTCAGATTTTGGCAAGAATTTGTTTGTTCCGGCAACCCTAGTGGAATTAATACTAAAGAATGATTTTAATTCTAATCAGATAAAAAATCTAAGGTTTTATTTGTTATTGAAATTATAAGATTTAATTTGTTACTGACCCAAGTTAAAAATTAATATTATGTTTGATGGGTATACTATGAATTTTATAATTTCTATGTACGTTGGACTCTCCAGATTTAAATTACAAGTCAATCCTTCGACGTTTTTAATTTTTGAAAATTTGTGGCTACATTTTGTCATCTTCCAAGAAAGCTTATCATTGAAGGATGATACTATTCGAAAATCTTAAACCAAGCATAGTTTGTGTTTCTTTTTAGATTCCAATGTAAAAAAAAATGTTGTAAGAGCTGTTTTTAAATTTTCACAAATATCAGAGGTGTTCATGTAATTTACGAACTTCCTCTTTAGTTCATTAATATTTCAAAAAATTTATAATTTATAATTTATATTATTTTTAAATAATTAAAAAAATTAACAAAAAATAATTAAATTATTTTGATTGGTGTAAAAAAAATTCATAAAAATATATTATTTTTTAATATAATTAAAATAGGCGAATACTCAAAATAAACCAGTGATTGGAGTATACATTCACAAAAATAACGAAGGGTCACACCTTTCCTCTTCCCTATTTATTTATTCGCACTAAATGATTACTGTTTTACCATGGCCCACTACGTCATCAATGCCACCCAACAGCTGGATGACACTTGTATATTGCCATAACACGTGTCACGCGACCTTCGGCCTCCACACTGGGTAGTAGGTCGTCTTAGAGGAAAA
>BRYF01000025.1:11853648-11861148 GCA_030159135.1 Actinidia polygama | reverse complement strand
CTTAAGGGCGTGTTAGTGTAAGACGTTAGTTATATCAGTTGATAGCTATACCCAACACTCTTACCAAGTTTTGCGGGTCTAATTCATTAAATAAAAAATAAGTCATTTGTTAGGCAATGGATGTGGTCAGACGAGAAAACGATGGGACGTAACCAATATATTTGTTGGTGTTTAGCTAGGTGTAATGGAATTTTTATGAGTTCAATAAATAATTAAATACGTACCTAGCAAATTAAATTGACTCCTACTTTTTAACATTTGCAATGGAGTTGTTGCTCTAAATGTTTCAATTTTTCAAAGTGAAATGTAGATGTGCAACAAGTGGAAGGAGAAAAGAAGAAGTTTATTATATTTTGATAGGTGACTTTTGAAGCATTAAAAATAAAAAATTATGAATAAATAAATTGGGATGAAGAAAGTATTTTTTTTTAATAAAAAAATCAAGGTTATTAATATTACATTGTTGTTGTTAAACAACGATAAATTAATAATATGAATGATAAACTTAGAACCTACGTATTTAGGAATATAAGGGGTGCATATAGACCTTTCACTACCTGATATTGCACTATTTAAATATGTGGGCTCTAATATTTTCTCCACCTTTTTTATATCAATGTGGTTACTTGCGTGTTAGAAGCGAATATTATGTCCCCACCACAGGAAATAGTTCTTAATTTCCTTCCTCCAATGTCCAAGATTAGTTTATTTTTTTAGTACAATGTTATATTCTATCTTGGGTGCAAAAGGTGTTGTTCCGGACACCTTAGTCGGACCATACCGCCCTGCCCCACGGGACTGGCATGACAGGTAAATCAGGTACTCAGCGACCCAACAGATAGGAGGCCCAGTGCATAGTGCCCACAAAGAGCCCACCCAATATTTCATGAGTGAAACTCCCACACTACGGCTGCCATGACTCGAACCTGCGCTCTTGAGTGTAATCTACCACCTGTGAACCAACTGAGCTACGCCATGGGGGCATGTTATATTCTATCTTAAACAAACACAATATAAATGAGGCCATAGAATTGTAGTATTGTATAACATACTCGACTCCTATATTCCCCCATTTTATATTCATACAGTCAAACAAGTCCTTATGCTCCATTCGTACCAATTTATTTGTTTATTTTAGATAATTTGTTTTTTTAAGTAGTCAAATATGTTATATTTTAAAAATTTTAAAAGCCTTTTTTTTTTTTGGTTCTTCAAATCACATTGTTGTTGATTGGAGTTAAATATCATGAATGATAAACTTGTACTCCATCCGTCTTATTTCGTTTGTCGATTATGGATAATTCATCTTCTTAAGAAGTCAAAGGTATTATACTTTAAAATTATCATTCAAGAATTTTAAAATATGTTTAAAGTTGACAAATATTTTGGATCTAACACCTAGTTTTTTACTAACAAAAATGTTATGCTTATCTCTTGCTTTTATTATTTTAATTTATCATGTAACGTGACATTATTCGTAATCCTTGGATATAACTGAACCATTTGTTTGATTCAGTACTGTTTGTGATTGTACTACAACAGATGCTAAATACAAAATGTTAAAACCCAAATAATAAACATAGCATTGTCAAGTGATGTTTCTATTTCACCACACTTGCATCTATATTCATCTTTCTCTCTTGAAACAATCAAGTGAATTCTAGAAGCACCAAAGTGCCATTTTTTGCCAAGCTCAATGATGAGGTCAGAGTCGCATATTGTCAAAAAATGAAAACCTTAAAAGGGGATAGAAATTTAGAAACACAGGAAAGTAGGTGTAATTCGTCAAAAGAGCATTTCAATGAATTTGTTTGGTAGCGTATGCGTGCCGGAATGATTCACGCATATGTACGTTATAACTTACAATATTCACGCCAGTCTTACTAAATTTTATTTTAACTTTTTTTTTTAATAATAACTCAACCGGTCATTCTAACAAGAAAAAAAATCCCAAATGAATAATTGCAAGTAAAAGTTAAATTTGTGGGTTTTAGATAATTTAATATAGATATTTTTTGAAGATTTTTTACTGACTAAATTAGATTAAAAAAATATGTTTATCTAACTTCATGCATTGATTTTGAGAGTTAACTAACATTATATATTGTGAATTAAGATGGTGATGTTGATTACACATGAGTGTATTATGATCATCACACACTTGAAAAGTATCCCATGTTGAGTCACAATTCCTCAATCCTCATTGAGGTTTATTTCTTTTTCCCTTTATGATAAATTGGTTCATTTTATGAGAGGTGAATTATTTTTTGATTTGCCGATGTGGTTCGGATTATGTGTGGATTACTTATTTAACATTTAAAAATCATTATATATATTATATATATATATATATATATATATTTCTATGATATGTGGACTTTACAAAAATACCTGCACAAAATTTTCAAATTTTTCAAAGAATGACATTGTTTTCTTTTCATTCTTTTTAAGGAAAGTGTAGAGAGAGAGAGAAAGTGTATATGTTTTACCAGAGTGAATTCGCATACCTTTAAATGAAAGAAATGCTGACTTTATATGGCATAGCTCGGCACGTGCTAGCTGTCTTGTCATTGGACAGAGTTTGGCTCGAGCGTGCTCGTATGTACCGACCGCTGTATCAGTGAGTAAGCGGCTGATCCAACCACGCTCCTTAGGCATGGCTAGTAGCCTGTCATCGAACTACCGACATCTCCATCCGGACGTGAAGGCTATCAGAAGAAACTTCGCCGTGCAAGTTACCTTATGTCCCCTGACAGCTTTGGAATCGCCGTCGGCCGTTGCCCTTTGTCCAAATTCTGGCACGGTTACTCTACCGATCTTACTAGATAGTGACAGCTCAGGAGTATTAGTGGTCTTAACTCGGACATTGCCTGTATTTTAATGGTGTATCGACTGAGCTCCGGCGCAAGGCCATCGAGCTTGCTTCATAGTGGTGGCTTGGTGGCAGCGCCTGCCTTAGCAAAATCATCCATAGTTGTATAATTTATTCCGTTACAACGACGTTATTTTATTTGTTAACCATAAAACGACGTTGTTTTATGGTTAATTAAAACGATACCGTTTTGATACGTTATTTTATTTGTTAACCATAAAACGACTCATTTTATGATTAATTAAAATGATTCCGTTTTGATACGTTATTTTATTTGTTAACGTCGTTTTATCACACTTAAAAAACTCAACTAAAAATTAGTGTAGAGAATCCGCACTCAAAAATGAGTTATTTTCTACAAATGGATATATATATATATATATATATAGAGAGAGAGAGAGAGAGAGAGAGAGAGACCTCTATAGTTTTCCACAAGTAAACAGTAGAAAAATATATTTTAGTATTTTTTCTTAACCTGCCGTGGTGCAGCGAACATGTGGTGCAGCGGTGACCCGTAACCGGTAAAGGTATTTGACAAATAAAATGCTTGGGAGGATATGGATGATTAGTTAATTTCTGCATGGATTTAGGGTTTATATAAATTAAATTAATGGATTTTAAATATAAGAGTCTGTAAAAAAATTATAAAAAATTTACTAAATATACACATGACACAAACACGTGTATTAAGACCCAACTCATGTGTTTTTCTTATTTTATCTACAATACATATAAAAAATACCATATTATTGTTTTTCTAAATTGTAGCATGTATAAAAGGGTAACTGGTGTAAAATAAACATTTCGTTTTTATTTTTTTTAATAAATATATTAAAAAATGTTAACATATCAATACAATAGTAAATTCAACATTTTATGTATTTTTATGACAAATCAAATTACTAAAAAATGCATTATTTATTTAGTGTTTTAAAAAAAATTATATTAATTAGTTTTGTATTAAATTTTATAAATTAAGAGAAATTTTAAAAAATATTAAAACTTTTAATCCATATTTTTTTTATAAAAAACTGAATAAAATGAAATACACAATGAATGAGCTAGAGAGATGAGACAAAGGTTAAAGTTGTCCAAATTTTTTTACTAACTGTCCCATCGTCCCACCCTTCATGTCAAGGGCTCTCAGAAAGATCAAGGTTAACCCAAGTGGTAAATGACGGTTTTCCCATGACTTAGGTCTTGAGTTCGATTCTTACCCCGCCCCCGGACATAAGGTACAGTCGCTTCGGGTAGATGTCAGGTACATAAGCTAATATTCGGAGGTATCGCGTCCGATTCTTGGTGGCTGCATCGCGTATTTGCGTTTACATCCTGAGGTGTGAAGGAGTAGCTGCTCAGGGCATAAAGATTAGTCTGGATGGACTCAAAGGCATGTCTAGGATACTGTGTGGCTAATAAAAAAAAATAAAATAACAAGTCTTGAATTATTTAAGAGGAGTGCACGGTTAGTCAATTGTTGTTTAGTACTTTGTCTGCTGGTAACTCGACAAGTTTTTTTTGTTACACAAAAGAAAAATATCATATCACTGTTCATTAGGAGGGATTATTATGTGCTCCTAGATCATCAATTTACACCATTCAATGTATGACTATGACATGTGTGCACATGTTGACTATAACCCAGACTAAAAAATATTGAATCCTACTATTTAGGCCAATCACTTTAAGATTAGAGCACCAATATGATTTAATCTCGAATCACATTTGTCTTAAAAATGTGATCGATCTATGCTTAAAATCATATTTTTTATTTTGATAAGAATGATTTGATTAGGCGGCTATTAATACCAGATTAACTTAATTTTTCACAAAGATAATTATCCACGTGAGTCCTGCTTATGAGCAAAATAGGTCATTGATAATAGTTATAATGGACCCACAACTTATTAACTTCGATATAAAATGTAAATCCTAAATTTCAATGTGCAAATTAGAGGCATTGGGTCCCAAAATAGACATTGCCAAGTCCAAGGTACTCAAGAAAATCATTTATCATATAATGGAGCTGAAAAGATTATTTATATCAATAAATAAAATTGAACATAATTCAGTCGCCACATAATTAAATCATATTTGTTTTAAAACGTGAACGATATCAATAAATACTTAAAATGATATGTTTGCCAAGAATGATCCGGTCATGTGGCTCGTCTCTTAATACCCGATCAATACGATCTTTTATAATACTGATCATTTTGATGGATCCAACAAGAAAATCGATTCAACTCATTAAAAAAAATATGCAAAATAGGAGCACGACGTACTACCTTCACTAGCGTATACTAAATTTTAAAGAAACTTTATGAAATGAGCATGTGCAAATTTGAGACATTGGGTCCCAAAAGGGACAATGTCAAGTCCAAGGCACCCAAGAAAATGATTATTGGTGGGGCTTGATCCTCCGTCCAGCCAATCCGGTGCGAGTAATTTGGAGTAATTTGGGTTAATTTATACCCTAATCTCAGGTTGACTTTGCCTTCATTGGCTGAAACATCGTTGTCAATTTCGTTAATAGATGGATTTTTTTTAATCATGCTTTGTGGCCATCAACAACCGTGTAGGGGCCAATATATAAAATTGGAACCATGCAGAGAAGAGAGATTCTCTTCACAATACAAGGGCATAAATGACCATGTATTTTCTCTTTCAAAAATATGCTTCTTTGGCTAAATGATGACTGATTGAGGAATACAGTAATGGAATAAAATACTTTACTAGACCAAAAGTAATTAAGATGCTCTTAACAAGGGTAGAAAAAAAACATATTCTTGGGGTCCTGGAGGATGCCGTACAATATTAATTCCTTGAGCACATTTGTCATCGGTTGGTTGTAAAAAGCTACATCCGGCATAATCTAGGTCAATCTCGTAAAAGAGTTACCGTCACGGTCTAAAAATATATGCTCAAATTTGGAAGAGGCTTTCGTATACATACTATATAATCACAGCTCTTCCTATCTATGTGAGACTGGGTTCTCACATTGGTAAAGCTTAAAAGGCTAAAATTTAAAGCACCAAAATCTCGAAAGTGATTTATGAAAGATTTTTCTATTTGTTTAACGTTTTCTCTAGCAATCAACCAGTAAGGCTAGAATATACATTAATTTTTACGGATATTTTAAATTAATTTTATAAATATTTATATACGTTTCACACATAAAAATGGACTTTTTGCCTATTGGTTATCGCCTATTGTTCCTTTTGTTCAATTACTGTCTTCATAACATGCTTGCTTGTGGGTTGTGACATTACATTATATATATTGAACACTTTTGACCATTTAATGTTACAGTAATCGATTGGTGGTACCACTAACATTAGCACTGAATTGAGTCCTAACCCAGCATACATAATTGACGGTCGGACCACTAAGATTAGGCTAGATCGGAAGGGCACTTGATCAAACAAGGTCGATACATTAGAGCAGATTGCCTTGGAGGCCGAGTATCCAAGCTCAAGGTGAAGCCTTGCCATTTTTGGAACATTATAGAAGATTCTTGGGAGAATAAAAGTCATATTTGTGAAAGCGGACACTAGCCCCTTGGTTGAAACTACACATCATTTGAGCAAATCGTTCTCTATAAATATTATATATATAACATGTCACTTACTTGGATATCATATAATTATTTCTCTTCGCTCTTGTCAAAACCTTAATAAGTATAACCTCGAGAGTTTTGTTTTTAAAAGTGAAAACGTACCCGACTACTATATTTATACACAGACACGCATACACTCAAAATGGACATAGTGAACTTCATATTATATAAAATATATATTCAAATGCGTAGATTTGGTAGTTGGGATAGAGATTTTGAAGAGACATTTTGTCATTTTGAAGGCTTGAGTGTGAAGAAAGGGTGTTTGTTTCCTCACGAGTCCCTACTCAAACCATATTGCATGGCTGTGATCAAATATAAAAGAGAAGTGATGGACTAATTAACCTCATTCAAAAGGCGTTTAGGACATTGGACCACTAGAGGATGTTTCCACAAGAAAAAATGGTCAACATTAATAAAACTCTCTCTCTCTCTCTCTCTCTCTCTTTCAATACAATATATATATATATATATATATATATATATGGAGACGGATCCGGGAACACAAATTTTGACACAATTTTAAACATTCCATCTTAGCCCTTGAAATCAGCCCTATCAAGGGTTGAGATTACTTTTCAGAGTTATTAAAACGACGTAGTTTTAATAAACTTCAGAAACACTTTAGAAAAAATTACTCCATTGTAATCTCAGCCTTTGATTTTAAGTGTTAGGATGTAATGTCTAAAATTGTGTCAAAACTTGTGTTCCCGGATCCGTCCCCTATATATATATATATTGTATTGGACATGCTATTGTTACTTTGATTACTCAAAATAGACTCAAGTGGCTGTCCTTGAACTACGTGGAATCTATTGACCAGGTGACTATGGAATTTGGTTTCCAAAACACAACAAGGACTAACAGGAGTTTCTTTTGTTGGACATAAACAACATGACAATGCTCCAAACGAAGTCATTACACCCTATTTGTTAATTAACTAACAAAAAAATATTTTTACTTGACTAATTAATTAATTTTTTCTTTAGCGATTTTTTTCTTTAAAATT
>BRYF01000025.1:11828648-11836148 GCA_030159135.1 Actinidia polygama | reverse complement strand
CAGAACTCCAAACTTTTCAAACAAACCAAATCTTCCATTTAGGGTTCAACACCCAAAATAATACCTTAATAGGCTAGACATAAGTCATTAACAACAATCCCAAGATTAAACTCCAACAAGGAAACCCCCCTTTACCTCCAATCTATGAAGAAAACTCCACAAAAGCTTGTTGAAGATGAGATGAACCCTAGCTCTCCAACCTTCTTGTGTTAAATCGAAGCCCTCGTTGAGTAGATAATCTTTTTCCAAGAATTCTCACTCAAACCTCACCTTAGCACACTCAAATATAAGCTTGAAGATCAAACCCGAGAGAGAGAGAGAGAGAGAGAGAGAGAGAGAAGAAGAAGAAGAAGAAGAAGAAGAAGAAGAAAAAGAAGAAGAAGAAATAAATGCTAGCATTAATTATGTTGAGGTCAAGAGAGAGAGAGACATAATTCTATTTGGCCTTAGGCCTTGTTTGGCTAACTCAAACAAGCCAATGCTACTCATGGGCCAAATTATTGGCCCACCTCCAAATCTAACGAACCCAATATACATTACACTTAAACCCAAGATAAAATATACTTAAGCCCAACTACCCACATGTGGCCCAATTAAATTTAACAGGTCCAATTTACACTAAAGCCTATATATATATATATATATATATATATATATATATATATATATATATATACACGATGACATCACCTATGCATCATAATTAAAAAGAAAATATTTTTGAAACCTTACAACCTCTACCACTTAAAGAAATTTCATCCACAAAATTAGATAAACGTACCAGATGAGCTAAACAGATCTAGATACTTCACACGAACCTCGGACTCGCGCTCCCATGTAGCTTCCTCCACGCCATGATGAAGCTATAGAACCTTCACCAATGGAATAGTCTTTCCTTTAAGAACTGAATTCCGTGTGTCCAATACACGAATCTCCCGCGATCTTATTCCTTATGGAATGCCTAAGCCCCCTCATAAATTATTTTGCCTTCTCCTCCTCTGTTGACACCAATGCCTTAGCAAACCTCGACAAACTAGTAAACTTGGCTTCATACTGAGCCACAATCATACCCCCTACACTAGATTGATGAACTCCATCCTTAGTGTTTCTTTCGCGGTGTTCATAAAATATTGGTCAAGAAAAGCCTTCTTAAATGGCTCCCACCTCTTCGCTACGCTCCCCTCCACGGTCTTCTACCATTGGAGTGCATCCCCTTGCAATTGGTATGACACAAATACAACCGTCAACTCTTCCTCTGTCACCAAGATTATGTCTAACGCACTTGTGACTTGCTCTAACCAATCCTCTGCAACCAACGGATCTGGTTCGCCCCTAGACATAGGCAGACGAAGTTGTAGAAAGGCCTTCATGGCCGTTGTAGTCCTAGAGTCCGCCGCTCTAATGAGCACTTGCATCGTTTGTACTGTGTTTCTCACCACTTGCTCAATGGCGGTGAACACCCCTTGCATAAATTCCGTGCCACCAAATACCGTCGGTGGAGCTCCTTCTCCCTTCACCGACTCTTGGTGATTTTCATTGTCCCCCTCTTCACGGTCCCCACGAGCCCCGCGTGCCCCACGAGCTCCCGTAAGTGACCTCGCGGGACTTCTTGCTTGATGTGATGTCATCTTCTACACAATAACATAAGAAAACGATAAGACAATCATACTCATTTATGATTAAGTCAAAATGTTTGATATACCATATGCAAAGCAATAACAAGATACCATGTATGTTCATGTTATTACTCAATACTTAGGTAACGCCCTCATATTACTCCTCAAGACTTATGTAACACCCTCATGTTACCTCTCAATACTTAGACACTAGAACAAACGTGGTCTAATCACCCCACGACTCATAGGTATTCAAACCTAGAACTCTGATATCATGTTATTATACCCTAAATAATACCAGATTTGGCCACGTAGACAATCACAATAATATAATAAACTAAACAAACATAATACGCCTCAATGACGTCATTACTTCAGAGTGCGAAAATAATATTATAACATCTTGTCATAACATCAGAGTACAGTTAACATATCCATCCTGTGGAACCATGCTCTCCATGAGCTATCAAATACAAAATATGAATGACAATCCATGAACAATGCCCACACCGAGCCAAAAGAATATTACAATTCCCAAATACACTTTAATATGGCATCCACATGCCTCATGATTCAAGATAACTCTCAGGCCTGAAATTCATTTTACAGTAAAAGGAAGTTATCTTGAAAAGATTTAACAATAGACTTGATGTCTCAATCCAAAACCATGATACATAATCATATAACGAAAATATGATGCAATGAAATACGCTTTCATTCATATAAAAATATATTTTTGATTTTAATCCGCGATTTATCAAATCAACACGTTCTCAATTCTCGGCTTTTCTCAAAAGCAATAACCAACGTTTCTAAATTTCTTGGTTTTTCTCAAAAGCGTTAATCCAATTATTTCGAATGATACACCTAGGCTAATACCTGACTAACCTCATTATGTACTAAGCGTATGAGACAACATCCAGCCAACTTTTTGGACTTTCACCGTGGGTTTTGACATTCCCTCCGTATTGTTAATTTTTCGGACTTTCACCGTGGGCTTTGACATTCCCTCATTCATATGGTTGTTATCTAGGACTTTCACTTCGGGCTTAATCTAAGCCATCTTATTCCGAGTACACAATGTAAGAAATTTGATATATCCTAGCGTGTCATTCCTAAAATTATTTTCAAATTTCTACGCACGCATAAACTTTATATTTTTCACAAGTTCAATCATACATGTATGTTATATTTATCAAAACTTAAATGTAACAACATAATATATAAGATATCATCATACTCAACGTAAACCATTTTGAAACAATTTAAATGTATTTACTTAAAAAGGTTTTCATAAACTGTTACTATTGGTGACTACCGGTAGGAGTCTGGGCACTATCGGTAGACAAGGCAATCCAAAGACGAAATACAAATAATCACTATCGGTAGTGAAAAAAGTACAGCTGGTAGACAGGGTAATTCAGTGGCAAAACACAATAATTCACTACCGGTAGTGAAAAAAATACTACTGGTAGACATCATTACCAGTAGTGGAAAAAGTACTATCGATAGGTCGGGCCCTCAAGCCAACTCCAGGAAACAAAAGGAACTACCGGTAGAAAAAACAGGATTACCGATCGACATCGAAGAAAGCAGACGATTTACAGATCTTAGAACTCTAAACTTTTCAAACAAATCAAATTTTTTATTTAGAGTTGAACACCCAAAATAATACCTCAATAGGCTAGATATAAACTATTAACAACAACCCCCAAATTAAACCCCAACAAGGAAAACCCCCTTTACCTCCAATCTATGAAGAAAATTCAAAAACTTGTTGAAGATGAGATGAATCCTAGCTCTCCAACTTGCTCCAATCTCCAACCTTTTTGGCTTAAATCGAAGCCCTCGTTGAGTAGATAATCTTTCTCCAAGAATTTTCACTTAAATCTCACCTTAGCACACTCAAATCTAAGCTTGAAGATCAAACTCTAGAGAGAGAGAGAGAGAGAGAGAGAGAGAAAAGAAGAAGAAGAAGAAGAAGAAGTAAATGCTAACATTAATTGTGTTTAGGTCAAGAGAGAGATAGACATATAATGCTATTTGGCTTGGCCTTAAGCCTTATTTGGCTAACTCAAACAAGCCAATGCTACTCATGGGCCAAATCATTGGCCCACCTCCAAATCTATTGAACCCAATAGATATTACACTCAAGCCCAAGATAAAATATACTTAGGCCTAACTATCCACATGTGATCCAATTAAATTTAATGGGTTCAATTTACACTAAAGCCCATAACGATATATACACATGTACACGATGACATCACCTATGCGTCATAATTAAAAAGAAAATATTTTTGAAAACTTGCTAGTGGTGTTGAGGTCCACCCATTTTGGGGTGACTTGTTGAAAAATTGGCTCAATTTTGATTCATTGGTTTGACCAACTTGTTCTCAAGGGATACTCTCTCCCAATGTTGATTTGTTTCTTCCCAAAGTAGAAACTTTTGAGCTCCTAAGGAAAGCCTTCAATGGCTAAGTTAATTGTTTCTCAAAATTTATATTTTTTCATGCCTATATAAACCCTCTTGTATAGACTATGTGTTGTGGTGAAAAAAAAAGAAAGAAAAAGAGGAGAGAAAGAGTGAAAACATAAAAGTGAGTGTGAGGGAGAAGACAAAATACAAAGTGAGTTAGGGCTCTAGGTTGAGTATTTTTTTCTCATTGTAATTACTCATATTAGTGGATTTCTCTTTCTTCCGTGGACGTGGGCAAGTTGGTACCGAATCATGTATATTTTGTGTTCTTTTTTTTTATTTTGTATGTTTTAATTTGTGTGCTTTCGTTGTGGGTGGGATTGATTTTTCCCAACAAGTGGTTAGGAAGACCCTCCGGTGTGACAGTAAGAATATGACAGATGGGAGAGCAGGAGATCTCTAGAGTGAGTTAAGGTTTTATAGAATACCAAAGACCGTGCGAGTCTTCTTATTTATGGCGAGCTCACTAGTTTTCTAATCGTACATGCCTCCTTGCATACTTCCATATTCATGGCTCCCTCGAATTCTCCGCAATTCCCCCAATTTTGGTTTGGAAGCATATATTCCCCCTTCCAGGAAGTATATCCTTTATCTAGTTAGGAAAAAATCCTTGTGAGATCTGCCTCTTCCCTCCAAAATCTAGGGTGACTGCCATTCATCCGTATCTTCCAGGCCGCGCTAGTGAACATCTGCCTGGGGCCCATTCTACAAGCCCAATCCTTATGGAGTGACCCATTCGGCCCAGCGACAATCCCATAACCAGTGAGCTCAACCCAAAGTTTGAATATATATATAAGTGACTAATTGTCCATGTTTTGATATTTTTACATGCTTGAATAGTAGCAAACACCGGCTAGTGGGGTAATTAGGAGCATTCGATTCAAATTCTAGTTTTCTTAGGTTGTGTTTAGATTAAAAATTTGGTGAAGAAAAAAATAGTTACTAGATCCAACAGTACTGTTTTAATTATTTTTCTTAACTTTTATTTTTACTCAAGAATTCGCTACCTAAATGATTGATACAAATACATCGTACACTAACCTATAAAAGGAAATTGCATTCTTGTGACTAGAAACTTGTGAAGATTGCTCAATGCACAAATTGAGCAAAAATGGACATATATAGGCTCCAGCTTGTTGGCATTGTGGAAAAGGAGAAAAGATAGAAAAAGAAAATGAATTGAAATAATCCAAATTTGTTCATCTCTTTTTATCACTTTTTCAATTGTGTTAGGTAAACAAGAAGAAATTCAAAAAAAAATGTATTTCCAAAAACTCATTTTTTTCTTGCTAACCAGCAAAATATGCATGTGTAATTACTTTGATTTTGTTTGGTGTTCACTTACTACTAGAGGTGTCAAATGAGTTGTGCCGGCCTAGGTCATTTATTTTCGTGCTTATTGTGCTTTGTGTCATGCCATGTCTTGTCTATTTTTAATCACGTCATGTCATGCTATGCTGTGCTTATTTGATAAAAACTTAGACCCGACCCAGCCCAGCCCAGCCCATTCGTGTCGTGTCGTGTCGTGTCGTGATTTTTTTATGAATGAGTTTAATGCATCGAAAACCTAAAATTATTTTGGATTTGCTCACATAAACGTGTTGTGTCAAGTATGTGCCTTGCCGTGTCCCGTGTTGTGTCGTGCCCCAAAACAGTGACTCGATCCGACTTGGCTCATCATTGTCCCCGTGCCATGCCGTGCCCATTATAATTGTATTGTGTTGGAATTTTAATATGTTATGCCCATGCCAGCCCATCCCATGCCTTGTCGTGCCCCTAGCCCCCAAAATAGTATCTTGGCCCGGCTTAGCCCATCACCATGCTTGTTCCCATTATAATTATATCATGCTAGAATTTTAACGTGTCGTGTCAATATCAACCGTTCCATTTGACACATCTATTTACTATTAAAGGGTTTTACAAAATGCAATTATGTTTACCCAATCTGATAAAATGGGTGAATATTACATTCAATATAATTGACTAAAATAATAAAAAGCAGTGAATCCCTCTGTTTTTAATTAATCACATTGATATTAACATTTATTGGCCCATATCACAAATTGAGCAAGTGAAGTAAGGGCCGTCAATGGGTCGGGTCGGACTGGCTCATTCCTTTTTTATTGGGCTGAGTTCAATGTGCTTGGACTGGTTAACGGGTTGGGCCGGGCCCGCCCATGGACCAAAAAGATGAGGCACAAGCCCTGTCCATGAGCCAGGTCGGGTCTTTAAATAAATTTTTTTAAATATATTTTATTCCAAATTAAAAAACTAAAAGTATCAAAGATGAAAAAATTAATACGTAATTACATGAAATCATCCATAAATATTGATTCTTTATATATAAAATATAAAATATTATAAAAAATAATGCATTCGAGGTGGGTCACAGGCTTCAAAATTGGACCCAGGTCAAAGCCATACTATCCTAGGCTTGGGCCCTCTTGGCCATGGATCACGGGCTTTTTGATGACCCTTAAAGTAAAGATCACAAATGATGTTGTACCAAAAAAGTTTTGGTAGTCTTTCATAATCCTTTTGCTTCAAACCGAAGTCGTTCACATATTTCCAAGGTTCTAAAAATCGCTAGGCGGTAATCGGGCGGCCAGGGGGGCCTAGGCGCCTAGGCGGGGGCCTAGGCGATTTTTTATTTATTTATTTATTTAGAGAATTAATATTTATTAAAAACAATAATAAATTACCAAATATCAAATTCTAACAAAGAAATGACATCAAAATAGTTGAGTTCACAATTCAATATTGAATACTATTAAGAGGAAGATATAAATGACAATTTATGTCTCTAAAATACATAAAAATTAGAAATTAGGTCTCTAAAAAGCACTAGGTGGTAAGCGGGCAGCCGGGGGCCTAGCACCTAGGCGGGGCCTAGGCCCGCCTAGGCGGCCGGGGGGGAGCCTAGCGCCTAGGCGGGGTCTAGGCGACCGATTTTTAGAACAGAGCATATTTCAGTATACTTTTATAGATTTTTATACAATTTTTACAGCTTTTATAATATCATCACTATCTGTTGACATGTGAATAACTAAGGCTGATAAACGAGTCGAAACGAGCCGAACAGTAAATTGTTTAAGTTTGGTTTAAAAACTTAACAAGTTTTAAAGTTATATTCGTGCTTGCATTAATTTATTTATTAAGCAGACCGATCTCAAATGAGTTTTAATTCAGCCAAAATAGAGTAGCTTTAATTTTCCAAAAATTTTAAGGTTAGCGATCCGAATAGTAGGTTGTTCATGGGCCTCATAGTGGTCCATCTTGAGCTGAAGAATTGAAGGGAAAGAAGGTGGTGTGGCAACTAACCAATGCAATGGTACAATAATAGAACCCAATTTTGACCTTGACAATACAAACAAACCCCTTCTAGGTTAAAAGGTCTGTCAACAA
>BRYF01000025.1:11743648-11746148 GCA_030159135.1 Actinidia polygama | reverse complement strand
TATAAAATTATATAAGTTCGTTATCTTAATATTGAAATTAATATCGCATTTCATTGTAGGTTACAAATTCTATGTTTAAATGTACAATCTCCACCCTAAAGTTAAGATCCTACCTCTGTGTTTACTAACACTCCCAAGTCTTTAAGACTTCGTTTGTTTTTTCGGATTAAGCGGGACTAGACAACGAATCCAGTCCAATCCAACGTTTATTTACAAAAATAACTCCGGACAAGTAGTCCGAGCAGATAAAGAATCTCGCATATGTTGGAATTATGCTGTCTTGGGAGAGGGGTGAGACTCCTTGTCCGGGACTAAGCCTAGAGATGAAATTATTTTTTTATTCTCATTAGGTCAAGTAGTCTAGAGACTATTAGTCTGGAGACTCCTTATCAAGTCCGACAAACAAACGATGCCTAAGGGTTTTGGACATAGCTGAACTTGAATTATATTACTTATTAGTAATTACCCGTGCCCCCGGGCCTACATAATAAAAGGACCACCTCTTAGGCGTACTCGTTAGAGTTTTTCCATCTAAAAAACTAATAAAATATAAATGTTAGATAAATGATACATTACATGCATATATGAAGAGATATATTGCTATAAAATAGAGAATAAATTAGAAACTATAATGATTTAATTTTTTTTTGTTAGTTTGGGAGAAATAAGGGAGAAAGAAAGATGCATTTTATTTTTATTTTTATGTGAATCCCACTAAAAAATGATCCAATGAGTAAAAAATATGCTCAACTTTATAGTTTTTGTCCATTGTATAGGAATCTACATGAGTCCCTCACATTTGAAAAGAAGGAAGTGCTATTTTTTGAAGAAAAAAAAATAGATTTCAACCGTTAGATTAACTCATATGGATTTCAACCATAGATTGAGGAATATGGTTTTGAGATTCAAAATGAGTTGTGATTTACAATATAAATTTAAAAGCAAAAATTCAAAAAATTCAAAATAAAATTTCTAAGAAATATTTTTTTATGTTGTTTTTGACCCATAAGCATAAATCGTGACAAATACTTTGTCACAACTTTTAAGACAAAAAGTAAAAGTTGCTAGTTATAAGCTCAGTAAAACATGCACATATATATATACTCTTCTAGTGTTAGTAACCAATAGGTTGCCACTTTTCTTAAAGTAGTTTAGGCTTTAGCCACCATTAATGTGAGCTTCACACAAGGTACAACCTAAAGAAAAATGACAAAACAAACGAGTCCTACTTCCTCTACACAGTGATGAAACTCACTGCTTCCATTGTTTGTACCTTATAATAATAAGACTTGACAAACAAGAACTTGGTTAAAAAGTACTTCTGGGAAATTTCATTTAGAAGCAACTCCAAAACTATGGGAAACAAATCAAATCAATTCATCATAGTCACTTTTGGTAATTGGAAAAACAATAATATGAATTGGTAGTTACTTTTAATACAAAATTTGTGTTTCGATTAATGATTTGGTGAGAAAAAAAAATTATAAACTTGAAAAACATATTTTGTTATGGACAAACGGTGGTAGAATTGCACCAACCAAAGTAGAAAAAATATATAACTTTCAAACACAATTCTCTTACTCGCAGAATTGAATTGAATAACATGCATAATAAAGTTATTTCTCTAATAGTTTAAGCTTTAAATGAATTGATGGTTAACTCTTTTACATGATATTAGAGCAGATAATAGATCATGTGTTTAAATCTCATGACCAAAAGGGAGTCTGACCACACGTAAGGGAGGTGTTGATCGGATTAACATAAACAATTTCACACTTACAAATGATGGTACCCACTCTTTCGGAGAATGTTGTGTTCTAAATTATGTCTTCATGTTATGCGCCTAAAATTTTTCTATTAACTTTTGGGATTGGCTACAAATTTTAAAAAATAGTGCATATGATGTACTCATGTATAAAATTATTATAAAAAAATAAAAATAAATTTTATATATCATAAAATGTCGTAACATTTACCACAATGATGCATAACACACTATTTTTTAATATTTCTAACATACACACCCTCCATAATATTTATCGCACCGATCATAACATTTATCACAACCGAACATAATATTTTTATTATACACACGGTATCTTTAACTTTTGCTACATAATTATTACATTTCATGAAGTTGTAGTGCCATGACTTTGACTTCAGTTAGTTGGTTTTGAATCAACCAGTTGTTAAGCAACTTTGATCCATCCCTACCCTATACACTCTTCAGACAATTGGTTGCAATAAATGGTTCAATACAGAAGCAAATTGTTTGTCATGCGCATAATTCTCATGCCTTTGACAAATCCTTTTCTCTTTAAATCTATCACTGACAATTATCATGAACCCAACTGCCAAAAAAAAAAAAAGGAAATCTAACTTGGTGTCGTATTAATATTTGTGCCTTCATATATAATTTGAAAGGCTCACGATCCCAAGAAGTCATTGCCAGGTTTAGGGATTCATCCAAATCATGATAAGGACAATGCATCAAATAATA
>BRYF01000025.1:11663648-11668648 GCA_030159135.1 Actinidia polygama | reverse complement strand
AGGGCCCCTGTGGGTCCGCCAGTGGAAGAATGGGAGATCCAACAAGTGTGAAAAGATTGAAAGAAAAAATCATCGAACCGGGACACAAAATTTTCTCATGTTCAGTAAATACAAACTATTCATTGGCAAATTTAGAAACCGTGAAATTGAATAGGTGTATAATGTACAAGACATGATAGTATATAGATAGCAAGAATCGAGAATAGAAGAGAGGATGTGTGAGTCAGTCCGCGTGCGGTTCCTTTTGCGCATGATCCTATAGAACCCACGCCCATTCTTATTTGACCACATTGTGATATGGAAACTCAGTCTTCACAACTCCATCGTGTTTCCTCATGCTCGATTAAATTTATACCTTGGGATTATTACCCTGGCTCGTATTCGGTGCCATTGTCATCATTTCTAAGGTTTGGTCTCCCGGATGAGCTCCTTCCCGTACCCTCATCCCTCCATGCCTGTCAAGATTCTTTTTGTGGGTCTCAACTGCAGACTCGCATCGATGATCTACACTGTTCACATCGTAGGCTTACAATGACGTTCATTCATTTAGAAATTTAGCTTCATTTGACATTTCTAAATACATGACCAAATCGCATTTTATTTTACAAAATAGATGGTTTAAGTTTACAATCCTATTAGCCAATGAAACTTATTTTTTGCATGGATAACTTTCATCACGAGGTCTACGAAATGAACGATTCAAATTATCGGTGTGATCCCGAGTTGGGACCCACAAGAAGGTCTTGACGGGTACGGAGAGACGTGGTTTTGAGGGAGCTCATCCCTTTGGTCTCAGTGGATATATACAGTAGATTATTTTTATCTGAAAACTAGTTTATCTTTCACTGTTTTTTTTTTTTTTTACTTTTTGGTTCGCCTTTGGCAGAGATTCGAAAAAGTAAAAATATGAATTATTTTGGATCCTAGTGTACTTTTCTTGTAAATTTGTTTTTATTTCTACCTATTTACCTTTTTTATTCTTTTACAATCGAACAAGAAAACTAAAAACTATTAACCAAAAATGGAAAAAAAATACTAAGGTATAAAATAATGCACCTAGAGACCAAAATTATTGCAAACCCTATAGGTCTACAATTAGGCTTTCCACAGTAGTGAAACTAATGAATCATTATTTTTGGTTAATTAAGCTTCCATCAAGGCCTATCTATTCAAGGACTTGAGCCAGGGGAGGAACAAAGCAATATAGGATAAACCTTAGGATGTATTTTATGTAGGGTTAACCTTTGTCAAGGGACACCATCATGACATTGTTCACTCCTAGGTGAGGCTGTAGTGCATTTTATGTAGGGTTAACCTTAGGATGTGTTCGGATTATTGATTTAGTGAAAGAATAGAAAAAATAATTTTTGATAGATCTAAGGGTTGAGACTTAATCTTTTTTTCTTACTTTTATTTTGCACTCTAGAAATTTTGAATCTAAATACAGCCTTAGCGATTCTTCACCCATTTGGTTCTTTATATCATAAACTTGTCAGTTTATGTGTTTTGGAAGTTGCCTTTGGATTCTGAATTTTCAAAAGGAATTTATGGAGAAAAAATAAAAACTAACGAGAAAAACTATGAAAAATTGTGATATATTTGATATAGTTTCCAACATTTTGCTTGTTTGTATTGGTCATGCAATTTTACGTCAAGAAAGAAATTGAAATGGCCATGCTGTAGAGTCGTAGACCTTTCATAAGTGGTAGGACTATGAAAAAATGTTACCCGAATCGGGTTCGGGGCGGGGCGGGTTTAGGCCATGAATACCCCGAACCCGCCCTGGTTATGTGTAAATAGTTAAATTACCCCTATTTTTTTTAATTATACCGTATAGTAAGGATAATACTATAATAGTAAGGATATACATTATGGTAGTGTGTTGAATTTTTTTGTTGTCATTTTTATGGTTGTTTTCATCAATAGGTTATAGTTTTTTTTATTGGTTACAAGGAGTAATTTTTGAAATTTTGAGCCCTGGGTTCCAAATAGTTCTTAAATGGGGTAAACCCGCTCCGAACTCGATTAACCCGAACCCGTTAACTTAAACGGGGCGGGGCGGATTATGGAAGTTTATTTATAAATGGGGATAGGGGAGAACTTTTTTAATGGGGGTGGGGTAGGATTGGGACAAACCCGTCCCATTGTCATCCTTAATTAAGTCCCACCAGCCCACCATGGACGTTGGGTGCGGAGTGTGGCTGTGAGTGGGCATACTTTAATGTTGAAACTTGAATATGACTAGGCAAGTCAAGTTACGCTTTCTATAGGAAAATCATTGTTGTTAGGCCAGTGTTGATAAAGTGGGCTTTCATAAATGTTGGCTAAGGGGCGTGGTTAAATGTTATAAAATCCTTAATCCCATATCAATTAAGAACCACGATGAACATTGGTTGTAGAGTGCAGTGGTAGTTTACGATCCTTAGTCCCACATTAGTTAAAAGTGAGTATAAACACTTAGATATAATCTATTGTTACAATACTTAGCCTCACGACGGTTAAAAAATGGGTCTGAAAAATTGCATATAAGCTCTTAGATACCCACTCTTTTCAAGAGTGAGTTCTATGCATGGGTTTGTATCGGTTTTTTCTTTATATTTTTTGGCTATTTACTTTTGTTTCTTTCTATGTTTTTTTTTTTTTTTTTACAGTTTGATTATTGTTACAATTTAACAAGAACCACACCATTTAAGTTTATTATGGGCCTTCTGCAATCATCCCAAACAAAGACTAGATTGAGAACTAGACTTGGGCCTATATCCATGCCAGGGTTGGGGTGGACTGAACTGTAATGTTGTTAAACCAAACCAAAAAGCTAAGCCTAGCTACTGCTGGGTAAATTTATCAATTTACCCTCCATGGGTATAATCTCAATTAATGCAACCCACCAAAGCAACAAATAATCCCAATGCCTAGTAAAGAGAGAAAGAGAGTTGCTATACATTACCGAACTTTTATCACGGTTTCATGTGAACATCTAGTTAAATTTTTGTGATTGGTTTTTTATTTGAAACAAAATTATGCATATGAAGAATTATTTTGTCATATATATGTAGTGAAATAAAATAGTAATAAAATTCGACAATAGCTACTCCAATTGTTACAGCTATATTGGCAAAAGTCAAAAGTCAAAGACATCATCTCAAGTACAGTGCCAAAATACAAAAAATGATAATATTGTTGCATTTGTGCAATGTCATTTTAGGTCAACTACAATTCTCTTTTATTTTTGATCGCCAGATATATCACATCCAAACAATTGGATCTAAAAAAATTTTGAAAGAATACTAAGTTGACACAAAAGACATTACAAAACTTGGTGCCGAATTTGGTAGAATACTGATTTGGCAATGCTATTTTTTGACAATCATTTTGGCTGGTCATTAGAACAGAATTTTTGTATGAAGTTGCTGTAATTTAACCTTGGCACAAGTTATATCTTAGAGTTTCGGTATTGGGTTCGAGCTTCACTACTTGTCCCCGGGCGTATAGCGTATTGGAAAAAGGCGAGAGCGTCCGGAATGTAAATTAACACTCAATGGGCCCGCGTTTAATTCCTGACTACTGCGTTGCATAATCGTGTTTACATCATGTGAGTGTGAAGGGCTAGCTGCCACATACAACAGAATAGTGTAAGCTTTAAAACTTGGGATACTATTGTTAATAAAAAAAAGAAGGTGCGAATGCTATTTCAATCCATAAGTAATTTGTATGAAAAACAACGAAAAGTACTGAAATGGATGGAGCTCGACGCGTTATCTAAAAGAGTTTGAAAAGAGCATTGGGTCAAAGTTCAAACCAAGTTCCCTATAGCCTTTATGAGAAAACGGATACTTTTTAATTATGAAGTTTGGAAGCTGCACCCGAACATCAAACAGGACTCTTGCTTTCAAATTAACAAAAGTACTATCCTTGAATTTTCACATAGACAAAATAAAATATTAATCACAATAAATAATTATATCACGTTCTAGTTCGATTCAAATATTAACTTTAGTTTTAAAATTATGGAAAATCGAATTGTTTCAAATGGCTTAGCTTTTTATAGAATCAGACTCAAAATGCAACATAAAAAAAAGAGACGAAACCAACTTTGTTTCACAGTTTAACAATTTTTAGAATCAAACTCAAAATGCGACCATAAGAAAAGGGATACGAAACCAACGACTTGAACCTAATTGGATTGATGTACTTGTTACACTGAATTTTTTTGCACAACCCAAGGAAAAAAGAGGTGGTAATTTTCAATTTTTACGACTTCCTATGGGTTGTTTTTGAACCGATAAATGGATCGATTTAGTGGTTTCATATCGTAATTTTCAAGCCTGATGACTTCCAATATTGAGAAAAAGAATAAAATATCAAAGAGGAAAGTAACACGTGGTTTCAATGGCTATATTGCCTACCCAATGCCAATCTTAAAGAAATTAGGCTCTTAGACAAAAAGCTAGACTTCTAATCTTATTCTTCGATATTATCTAACATGGTAAAAGAGTCAGGTCTTGGATGGTTTGTGAGTCGTGTCTTTGTCCGAGTCAATTGCTCTTGTTTCGTCTATTATTTTGTCACATTCACGTGTAGCTTAATCGCATACAATACTAATTGGTTTTAAATTAGACGTCTCCATAATTTTTAATAATTAATACTATAAACAAGGAAGGGATAAGAATGACATAAGTCACATAACCCATTACATGAGTAGTGATAATTTATTTGTGAACTATTTTTTTTATTACCCAAATATTTGTTTATTTTAAAAACAATTTAATATTCTTTCCGTCTTAATTTATTTGTCTATTTTTATCTTTTTTTAATGTAGCAAAATATTCATCAACTTTAAAAAATCAACACCTTATTTTTTTTTATTTACTTTTAGATTGATGTGACACATTTAATTTTTCACTTTTAAATACTTTCAAATTGTTAAAACTTAGTCATGGAAGGTTTAAACTTTCAAACCGATCACATTTATTCCCCTTAAAGTTAAATATTTTAAAACG
>BRYF01000025.1:11618648-11621148 GCA_030159135.1 Actinidia polygama | reverse complement strand
GTTCGATTATGAGTCTGTTATAGAACCGAACCGAACCATGTACACTCTTAGCTCAAACAGAGCCTTACTATGCAAAATTACAAAATTGTCATCCCATTTAGTTATATTTCACGACAAAGTTTTTATTTCATACAAAGGTTTTTTTTTTAGTTTTGTAAATATAAACAATGTCAGACGAAATGTCTTGAAAGAAAACAAAACTTGTGAAAATTATTGTCCCAAAATATTTCTCACAGAGTGAGTCTAGTAGGTTGCCATAAAGAGGCCCATCTTTTTGTATTGAACCTTATAATTGGGCGTTTTCAAGATCAGGCTAATTCATTTTTTTTAAGTGAATGTGATGATTCAGATTGATTTGATCTAGAGGTGTCAAACGTGCCTACCGTGCCGTGCCGTGCTATTTTTCTTCCGTGCCAGTCGTGCTTCGTGCCGGGTCGTGCCGGGCCTATTTACTTAATCGTGCTGTGTCGTGCCTTTTTTAATCGTGCCGTGCCATTTTTAATCGTGCCGTGCCGTGCCATTTTTTTTATTCGTGTCGTGCCGTGCCGGCCCGCTTACTTAATCGTGCCGTGCCGTGCCGGCCCTCTAACTTAGTCGTGTGACTCGTGTCGTGCCGTGCCGTGCCAGTCTACTTAATCGTGTCGTGCCGTGCCGGCCCACTTACTTAATCGTGTCGTGCCGTGCCTTGCCAGCCCGCTAACTTAGTCGTGTGACTTGTATCGTGCCATGTCGTGCCCGTCTACTTAATCATGTCGTGTCGTGCTCGTATTTTAATTGTATTCTGTCGTGTCGTGTTCGTTTTTTAATTAAAAGCACAATTACAGTAGTTTTGTGTGCTAAAAAATAACACACAAGAACTGCCCGCATCAAAATTTATATATTTTATCTTAGATTTTTTATAGCCTATCATATCTTTTATCAAACTATAATTTACTCATAACACACATTAAAATTTATTTTTTACTTATATGGGCAATGAGTCAATCACAACATTGATAAGCTTAATTCATTTAATTAAAATTTATTTTGAACTTATTATGTCATAATAGTTCATGACAAGTCAAAATTTAATTTTTATATTTTTTTATTCAAAAATTCATTTAAAAATTTACCTCTTTTTTTATTATGGCAAAATAATTTATTTAATTAAATTTTATTTTAATTTATTTAATAATTAATCATTTATTGATAATTACGTGTCGTGCTATGTCAATTACCGTGTCGTGCTTGTGCCGTGCCTGACTAAATTCGTGTCGTGCCATGCCGTGCTGTACTAAACCAAGTCAATTATCGTGTCGTGCCCGTGCCGTGCCCAACTTTGACCGTGTCGTGCCGTGCCATGTAAGGCCAACTACCGTGTCGTGCCCGTGCCGTGCCACACCATTTTCGTGCCCCGTGCTCGTATCCGTGCCTGCTCAAACCGTGCCGTGCCGTGCCATGCCCAACTTTGACCGTGCCCAAAACGTGACCGTGCCGGGGTTTTTCGTGCCGTGCCGTGCCGGCAAGGCACGCTTGACACCTCTATTTTGATCACATTTACTGTGTAATATCCTTTTTTTCTTTACTTTATTGTTCATTTCCATCTAAAATTCACTCAACAAATCTATAATCTAAACACCGCCTTAACTAAGAATATTTAGAGCATCCAAATCAATCTCGTTAAATTTGAGCCAAATTATAACTTAAAAACAAACTATCATATTTTAACTAGTCACTTTTTAAATACTAACTCTATTAACTTCACTATCATAGTTCTAAGTATATTTTTATCTTATCTCATAAAATAAAGTCACGTGGCTTTTAATTAAATAATATATGAATAAAATGGTCAAGTGTAAGGAGTTGATTAGTATAATTAGAACTGAAAAGTACAAAAATATATTTTAATAAAAGTTCAAAGTGCAAAATATAATTTACCCAAAACTATTTAACATGTGAACCGTGATTAGTCATTTTTGACTCGGTATTGTAGCAAAACTAAATATGTAGGTTATTTTAATTATTTTGATGTAAACCATTTTGAAGATTTTGCTAGCTAAAATAGCCCCGAAAAATAATTTGTCCAACTTAATGTGGATGCTCTAACAAAAAGTATGTGTTTAGGTCCCACTATCAATTTCATATTGTCCAACTTGACGTGGATGCTATAACAAATCCAACTTGACGTGGATGCTATAACAAAAAATATGTCTTTTAAGTCCCAACTATCAATTTCATATTTGGAATCCACAGTTGCGTCTGAGAAGGGAGTATTGTCGTCGGATCTGCAAGAAGCACGTCGGAAGCCAAATTTGCGGAACAAGATCAATCACTAACAAAATATGAATAAGAGGACTATTATACATACATATATATAGATATACTAGTGGGAGTATGCCCGTAATATGCACGAGCGATCAACTAAGACGGTTAAAATTGTCCAACAAGTGGCAAAATGGGCACAAAAAAGGTAGGGACAAAATCGAAAATAACAAAATTAAAAAAAAAAAATTATGGCTAC
>BRYF01000025.1:11526148-11531148 GCA_030159135.1 Actinidia polygama | reverse complement strand
CATCAAACACATTAAGATTGATTATCATTTTGTGTGCCAAACAAGTTGCTTGTGGCATATTTCACCTTTACTCTGTTTCTTTCACTGACCAGACTACTGATATCTTCACCAAGGCTCATCCATACAGTCGCTTCTTTACTTTAGTTTCCGAACTGAAATTCGTACATACATTGCCACCTTGAGTTTGAGGAGGAATGTTAGTATATATCGTAGGATATCCTATAGATCTCTTGAATATTCTGTAATATATTATCGCCAATAATGAGGATATATTTTGTACTAAGATGTAATATTCACTTTTTCTTATTCTTGTTATTACCTTACTTAGAATACTCCAACAACCCTATACAAATAGCATTTGTATTCATTGATATATACACCTAGAAATATAAAACTATTCTCTTCATATATCTTTCTATATTGTAATCGTCCATATAAGTCGAATTCGAATTCGAGAAGTGCAGCTTTACCATTTCCAAATCTGAATGTGTTTGTATTCAGATCAAGTCGGATCACCATGAATCTGATTTAAATCTGATCCATTCACGGGCCTAAATTGAAGTACTCAACTATTTGAAAATAATTGATAGTTGCTTTTTCAATGTATGAATTGTTTAAAGGTCATATTCAATAACTATTTGAGTTTTTATCGATTTGAACTTTCTTTTGATTTTTTAAAATTTCATTGATTAAAACAAATAGGGGAATCATATTGAGAATTTGTTTTACATCCCTCCAAAATAACATATCCAGGAGCCATTTATAAAGTTTTCATTAGCATTGTTTTTTGTTCTATTTTTTCTATTTGCTAAAATCTGAATCCATAAAATAATTTTTATATATTTAAATTCTTATTATGATTTCCTTTTACATTTTATTTATCTTTTTTAAAATCTATGGAGGCATAAACTCGCCTAGGATCCTAAAAATTCAGACCAACCCTAATAAGGTTATGTGGCTGATTCTATCTGTACTTGAGATGGATACCGAGTTATCAAGAAAACAATATTGTGATTGGATGAAGAATTTGGTGTGAAAACAGTCATTGATTTGAACACATCTAAGGACCAAACTTCTCTACAATTCAATTTGGAATTGTACCGATGTAATTCAAGCATTTTAGATCCCGTTTTGAAACTATTTTGATAATATAAACTGTTTATGTGACGACCCGGCCCGGGCCGTTGATGATAGTCTTAATCATATTCCGTAAACTTCTTCTTTTATATACAATCAGAGTATTTATTTTACAATCTATTCAAAAAAAATTAAATTAAAATAAAATAATTTAAAATCTAAGACTTCAAGTCTTTCTGTTCCGACTCATCCACACTACCCGAACTCCAACGTATGCCTGAAAAATAAATTAAGAAGAGAAGTATACAATACAACGGAATATGCTAAACGAATCAAAAATGGCTCAACAATAAATGTGTGAGGAGCACAACGAATCAATATTTTATCAAAGACCTCATACCAAGTCTTTCCTAGTACGCGACTGGTGTCCGACCTCGTCCACTTCACCAAGCCTTTCTGGCTTTATCCGGTGTCAGGGTTATTTGCAGGGTCACCCAATTCGTACCATTCAATACCATGGCACTTTAGCCAACACACATCATGATTTCAATAATATCACGAATTTTAATAAATAGCACACTTGTTCAAAAGAGTACAAAATTAGATAATTTAAGAAATAACTCCGGAGTTTAAGAAAGCATATTCTATATCTCCTGCTTACCTCAAATTGAAATTCAGACCGTTACATATGAAGATCTGGCTCCCATGATCATCATACTAAAATTTCACACCAATCCGACATCATCTTACCGTTGATCTACATCCATGTCTTTCATGGTCGAAGTTTAATCACACTAAATTATTTCTCATGTTTCTTTTTTTTCTTTCTCAAACTTTCTATTTCACTCTCTTATATATAGACTAAACGAAAGAGGCGGCCATGGGTGAGTCAGCCCATGGCGTGTCAAATCTATATATTAAATTACGCTTTAACCCCTTCGACTTTAATATCATCTTTAATTTAATTCATAAAGTTATTAATCTTTCAATTTTAATCCTAACAATTTCTATTTATGCAATAAAGTAAATATAATTAAGGGTCGGGATATTACAATCTCCCCCCCTTAAAAATTTCGTCCTCGAAATTTAAAAAGTTGTTTTGTGTACATATCAAAATATGCGCTTCCACTACGCACTCTGATCAAAAATTATATTTTGGACAATCTAACTTAAAATATATTCTACATAAGATTTACCACATAAACCTCCCACACCGGTCCCATGTAAGATCTAAAGCCTAAGCTCTGATAACAATTGTGACAACCCAACTCGGGCCGTTGATGATAATCTCAATTATATTCCATAAACGTCTTCTTTTATATACAATCAGAGTATTTATTTTATAATCTATTCAAAAAAAATTAAATTAAAATAAACTGATCTAAAATCTAAGACTTTAAGTCTTTCTCTCCCGATTCAGCCGCACTACCCGAACTCTCACGTATGCCTGAAAAATAAATTAAGAAGATAAGTATACAATACAACGGAATATGCTAAACGAATCAAAAATGGCTCAACAATAATTGTCTGAGGAGCACAACAAATCAATATTTCATCAAAGACCTCATACTAGGTCTTTCTTAGTACGCACTGGTGCCCGACCTCGCCCACTTCACCAAGCCTTTCTGGCTTTATTCGGTGTCAGGGTTATTTGTAGGGTCACCCAATCCATACCATTCAATACCATAGTACTTTAGCCAACACACATCATGATTTAAACAATATCACGAATTTTAATAAATAGCACACTTGCTCAAAAGAGTACAAAATTAGATAATTTAATAAATAACTTCGGAGTTTAAGAAAGCATATCCTATATCTCCTGCTTATCTCAAATTAAAATTGAGACCGTTACATATGAAGATTTGGCTCCTATGATCATCATACTAAAATTTCACACCAATCCGACATTATCTTACCGTTGATCTACATCCATGTCTTTCATGATCGAAGTTTAATCACACTAAATTATTTCCCATGTTTCTTTTCTTTCTTTCTCAAACTTTCTATTTCACTCTCTTTTATATAGACTAAACAAAGAAAAAGAAAGAGGCGGCCATGGGTGAGTCAGCCCATGGCGTGTCAAATCTATATATTAAATTATGCTTTAACCCCTTCGACTTTAATATCATCTTTAATTTAATTCAAAAAGTTATTAATCTTTCAATTTTAATCCTAACAATTTCTATTTATGCAATAAAGTAAATATAATTAAGGGTCGGGGTATTACAGTTTATATTATAGACATCATCAAAAACTTTAACATTGTAAAAAATTCACATTGATCGGATATATATCAATGATTGATCTATATCAATTTATATCGAGATAAATCACTATAATTTTGTATGACGTTCATTTATTAAATTATAAAATAGTACAAACGGATATCGATTTTTATCCGATCAATATAATTTCTTACAATATTAATGTTCAAGATGGAGCTTACAATATGAACGATTTGCATCATCAAAATAACACAAATGAGAATCTAAAATGTTTGAACTACACAATACAGTCAAAAATTTAGACTTCAGATAAGATGTATCGTTAATTTAAACACAATTCATTAACTTTATTGTGGGGTGTGAGTTTATGAGATGAGAGAAAGAAAATCGAGGATACACACATGCGGTAGTCTTGCGGTGGTGCAAGCTATTGCAATCAGTCACCAGTCAACAATATGTCTATCTGTAACACAGAAACAGTAAGAACGGCCGCCGAAGCTGTTTCTGAGAAACGGTTCTTCGATGGTCAAGTTAGATGATCGGAAAATGTATGTAGAGAGAGAGAGAGAATGTGTATATATTTCTCATGGGAGAATTCGCGTACCTTTAAGAGAAAGAAAGAAAGACTGACTAAGACAATATTTTATTATTGTATATTTTGTCCCCCGGTACATTTACTAAAGAACTTGGGAGATGCCAAAAGTGGTAGGCCAAGGGGAATGTTATAATTGAGAGGTCAAAGTACTATGATATGCCCAGGAATGATCAAAATGCCAGCAATGTCAGGGACAGGCCTCTTGTCCATTCCTTTCAGATCCACGTGGGATGCATCTTCACAAACCCAGAGATGTTTTTTACTGTCCCAACACCTTCTCCAGCCTGTTTCTTAGTAAGTCTAGTAAATATCAGGCATAAATACGGGCTATTATGAATTAATGAAGATTTTTATTTTACAGTACTCGTACACACATTGTTGAGTTAATAAGAGTAGGAGACATGGGTTTGACACTAAGTTTATCTTCGTGTTTTCATTGATTGATGCTTCAACATAAAACCTTAGTGTGGATTTACAAATACATTGTTAATAGAAGTAGGAGACACAAGTTTCAAACCAAGACTATTTTTGATTTTTCATTGGTTGGTGTAGGCCTGTCAATGGATCGGTCAGATTAAATCCAGATTCTATCGCAAAAATTGGCATCCAATTTTTAAAATTCGCTTTGAAATCCGTTTAATCCAAATTCGATAATCCAATTCTTATTGTACCGGATTTGGCTAATTATCCGACTCAATCCGATTACCAATTTGATCCAATTGCAAAAATGGAACGTTTTTTGTTTTTATAGAAAAGATTAACTGTTTTTTTTTATAAAGAAAACTGATTTTTTTAGTGGAAAAAAAGTTTTTTAAAATTGTCTAAAATCTTTTTTTTTTTAGAAAAATAATTTTTGGGTAAAAAAATAATTTTTTTATTAAAAAAACATTTAATTTTCTGAAATAATTAATCCAAAAAATATTTTGTTTGGAAAAAATGACTGCTTTTCTAAAAACAGTTTTCAGAAAAACTGTTTTGTGTGATTTTTTTTTAAATATTTTATTTTCTAAAAATATTTTTCATGAAAATATATATTTGAATTTTTTTTAAGAAAAAGTTTTTTCTGACTAATTTTTTTTTTATTGAAACCCATGTTTATT
>BRYF01000025.1:11491148-11493648 GCA_030159135.1 Actinidia polygama | reverse complement strand
GGATGTGATCGCACATGCCACCGTGCCTGCAAACGACACCTGATATTCTCCACAATTCTTAAAATCTAAACATGACATAAAGTACCCATTCATTGATAATTAAAACTAAATACTATAAAGTACACTGATAATTAAAATCAAACCCTAAAACCACAAGATAGATATACATAAATACACCTAGACTAAATATAAACAAACTCTCTTTAAATCATAAGACATATATGCAGCCAACTCAAGACAAAACAAAAAGTGTACAAAGGCGAGAACTAGCTCAAGTTCTGCCTATGACTCCACTCTCAGTCAGGAAAAATCACCATGTCTAGGATTACAACCACAGTGAATCAACTAGCTATCTACATCTCTTCATCTGTCAAAAAGGTCCGTGTGGGTGTGAGCTAATAATCAACGTGCTCACAACAGATTATCAAACTCATATAGAGTGATATAAGAATATTATACATCACAGATATCCAGCAAAAGATAAAGTCAATAATAATGTCAATATGTAATGCATCACCCACATGTGTGCAAAAATTTAGATAACGTTGGCCCAATATATGATGACTCGTTATCAAGGATGCCCCACATCGACACCCTATAAGATTGATCCCCACTCAGTTAATCTTTAGGTTAGCTTCACATCGGCATAACCTTTCTCTAGTGCAATGCAGGCACACAAGATAAATGATATGCATTGCCACCTCAATTATAAATCATCATCAACAATATATCAAGTCACCTCATGTATAGATCAACATCCACATTTTATCAAAGTCAATCAATTCAATATGAATAAGACTATCTGTATTTAATCTCACCTGTTATTGCACACACACCGCAGTCAAATCACGCGCTGAGGTTGCCTTGAAGGCTCTTCTCCTTCCTTAGCTCATGTTAGTCACAATGTATATCAGTGTACAAGTACAATGTATATCACTCAAGCCTATAAATTTATAATTCAATCCGATGGATTCTCATTAAATGATAGTAGTTACACTCTATTAAAATTTTAAGACGATTGGACAAGTTTTCACCGTTGATTGTTACCAAACACGCTCAAAATCCCTACTGATCACCACTTTATATAATACATCATTTTAACTTCCCTATAATTGGATTCAAAACATTGAAAAACATGAGAAACGACCATTCACGCGACCAAAAACTCATCCAATTGGTCAATTTTTAACTAGGGAACACGATAGTTCTTATGATCTCAACCACACTTGATGATAGCTCCCAGTAACTCAAGCCATGCTCTGTTTTCTTTTCCTTACATACGCACGCGCGCGCGCACACGCATATACACACACACACACACATATATACTTGAATTCCATATAAGCTATCCCAATTAAGTTAATTTTAAGTTAGGCAATTCAATTTAGTAAAATAATATACACAATTTTCATACTTTAAAAGGAATTAAAATATTATCTTCACTCTCTCTCTTCAAAACCCAATTTCTTAAAAAACAACAACTTATAAAATCACAAATAACCTGAATACTAACAGATTTCAGAAAAATCAAATGATAGATAGGTTCATAAGCCAAACAATTACACTAATAAATTAACACTAGTGATGAATTTACTCACAATTTTTACATGTAGACCCTTCTTTTCCTTTTCTTCTCTTAGTTTATCTCTCTTTCCCTTTCTCTTTCTTTTATTTTGTTTGTAGATAGATAGATAGATACACGCATATATAGATATATATACATAGTTTGCAAGTAACAGAGAACAATGCCACAGGTCCTCTAACTCATCAATTTTGGGTCAAATTACACTTTTTTTCTCCAACTATTTAAGTAAGTACATTATCCTCTTAACTTCTATATTTTCTTTAATTTATCCCAAAAATTTTGAATCTTTCAATTTAACCCCAAGCTATTTTTTTTTTACATTTTCATCCTATCACTTTAATTAATAACATTTATATCCCCCACACACTCTCACACATATAACGCACATGACTCACCTCATTAAAGTACACTAATTAGCATAATCTCCTTATATAAATGCATGAAACTAAACTGGATCTGGGAGGTTACTCATACCAGTGCTCGTGTATGTATGTGCGTGTGTGTGTGTGAGAGAGAGGTGTGCATGGGTGATGGCGGTGGTAAGTGGGCGGTGCAGGTGCATAGTGGTGGTGGCAGTGATTAGCGGAGGTGTTGCTGATGGTGGTTGAAAGAAGAGGAAGAAGAAGTAGAAGAGGCTAATAGAGAATTTTGATTGTTTATTTGAGGTTGTATTTTCTGTTGGCTCATTTAACTTACAAACTCTGATAAGGAGATATCTGTATTAAAGGCAAATTTTAGGGTAGTTCACTGTAATTTTTCAATTTTTTAATAAAATGCTAGTACTATTTTTTAATCTTACATGTGTATTTACAGCACAATCCAGAGCATAGAACTAAAAATCGACTGTTACGGGTCGTAATGGTCGTTACGGGCCATAACGGATGTTACATAACAGTAACGGTAGGCTCCGTTCCC
>BRYF01000025.1:11441148-11443648 GCA_030159135.1 Actinidia polygama | reverse complement strand
CTAAGATGCACACCTAGCCTTCCACCAGTATGTGGGATACTTCACACACCATCTAAAAAATCTCTTCAGATTTACTATCATCTATTCCTGATATCTAGGACAGTTCCTAGAAAAAATTGGCATTTGGTACATTTATTAAAAGCTAAGACGCACACCTAGCCTTCCACGAGTATGTGGCATACTTCACATGCCATTTATTGCTCAAGTCTTTCAACAAACATAAAAAAAATCAAAAATAGACAAAATAGAGACATGACTATGCATAATTCTGTGTTTTATATAACTTTATGCGGGTGTGGTCCCTGCTGTGACATGTTTTGGGGGCTTAATATAGCTTTATAGATTATTCAGTCAAGATGGCTACCATTCAGAACACAATCCTACCTCAACAATTAACCGCTAATTAAGCCATGTGTTCCATGGACTCTGATACCGGTTACTACCAGGAACAACTCACCACTGCTTGCCCAATCACCTGATTGAAGTGAGCTTACCAACATGGCCTAAAAGCTTCAGTTCAAGTTACTTTGTAGCAAGTAGGTGGTGCTATATCATTTCTATTTGTGTTCTCTCACTGATGTGGGATTGGGGCTGTCACATCTCTACTCAAAAAAAAGTTTGGTCTCCCAAACCTCACGTGCATTAGACATCCAATTAAATGGAGACTTCATGTGCATTATTACCACTCGCATCTTAATTTTTCAAGGTTGGAAGGCGCAATGTCAAGTTGCTCATTAGTTATATGTCTGATGATTTCTATAAGTTGATTGAACCAGTAGTTGAGTAAGATTATATGGAGATGCTTGTAACTGTAAGAACTATAGATGTTAAGGATTTGATGAATCTGAAACATCTCAATTGAAGAGGCCTATATGTATACAAGATATTGAGGTGCAGTGGAGGGTCGAGAGTGAGAAAACAGAATAGGATGAAACATTGCATTTATGAGTGGAAGAAGGAGAATGAGGAGGGGAGGGGCGAGGGAAGTGTTATTTAATTTATTTCTATTGAATGAGTTGTCGAGTAAGAGGGGAGAGAACTTTTTTTCTCTTGATTGGGTGGTGGGTGGGTTAGATTGGATTCTAGATGCTATTGGTGCAGCTGGAGGGGGGTGCTGGTGATGTGGGATAGAAGGGTGGTGTAGAAAATGTATAGCAAGTTGGGGGTTTCTTTCACCTTCATGCCTATTCAGAAATGTGGAGTACGATTTTACATGGAAAAATTCCAGAAAATTGTGGTTGAAGAGTGGGGATCGAAACACTCCAAGAAGAATTTTGTTGCTCATATCAAAGTCCAACGCAGCGTGCTTGAAAGGGAGGAGGAGATACAACGAGGAGTGGAAGAGTTTTATGAGGGAGCGCTCATTCAGGAAGGAGAGGTGGAGTAGACTTCATATGAATGGAATGGAGTTTCCTTCTATTCTGACTTAGGATGCTTCTTAGCTAGAGAGGCCTTTTTCAGAGTGAGGCTCATTCAGGAAGGAGAGTTGGAGTAGACTTAGTATGAATGGAATGGAGTTTACTTCTATTCTGACTTAGGATGCTTCTTAGCTAGCGAGGCATTTTTCAGAGGAGAAGGTAGTTGCGACCCAAAAAACTTTGAATAGGAATAAGGCTTTAGGGCAGCCACCTACATGGGTACTTCAAAACTACGTCATACTCGTACTATCTACGTACCGGGTACCAATACTTGCATGGTACTTATAAATATGTACTGGGTACTCCAAAATACGTCCTAATTTTTTTTTTCATAATTTGTCATACCCTAAAAGTACCCACTATATACCTGTTGTACCCTAACCAGAATTGTTCTTACTTCTATATGAAGATTAAGTTGGCTTGACGGGATTTTTCTCTCCAGATTAGCGTGCTAATAATATTTAACCGTTAGTGCGTAAGTTCTTCAGGACAATAACACTAAACTCTAATTTGTGCCTAACATTCTTACTAAACTATGATATATAACTTGGATTATTACTTAGCTAAGCCATTAATTAATCTTTGTATATAGTTATCCAATTATTACATGTAATTTATTACTAAAAATTATAAATAAACATTTTTTAGGAACGTACCCTAGCCGTACTTGTACCCCACTGTTTTCAAGTTTTGTCGTACCAACATACCCGTATCGTATCGGTACCAATATTCGCACCCATACTTCATAGGCGTCCAGATGGAATGACTACGGCATCAATGCACTAGGATCCTCCAATGTTGGACCAAACTCACTCCATCGTTCCATAAAAGCTGGTTATTGAGATAAATGGCTTCATGATCGTACAATACATCCATTATAACATCACAACCTCACATATACTCGTTTTATTAATGTGTGGTTTCATAGTTGCCCAAAACTCTCAAATGCCAACTATTTTATTTTCTATTAGGCTGTCCCCTGGAAAAGAAAACCTCAAAAAAATACCATTATTCTTTTGTCCTTCCAACTATTGATTGTCAAGTGACTGATAAAGTAGCAAATAAATCTCGTCATGAACTTG
>BRYF01000025.1:11391148-11396148 GCA_030159135.1 Actinidia polygama | reverse complement strand
ATACCCATAAATTCCAATTACATAGCATTTAAATTATTCCTTAGAGAAATTAGAAAATGTGTTATTTTTCTTCTAGGAAAACGTCTAAGCAAATTGTTCATACCTAAAACACTTTTAAAAATAAAAAATATTTACTTTCAACCCATCTATGAGCCCCACAATTAAATCTCTATAGTCCCACATTATTTGGGTAGTTTCACAACAAAAATAATTTCGAGGTCGACGATCAAGTTAGTCAACTTTGTGATTAAAATATTTAGAGTGTATGTATGTGTTCTTCTAAAAAACTATATTCTGTAGAATTCTTTTTGGCATAAAAATGCATAACGACGTTCCTCAATGAACAAAACTTATTTCATCGACTTTTTTTTTCATATCATTTTTCATTCTTTTGATATATAATATTAGGTCCAAAATTAACATTTTTTTCAGGGATGTATGTGTATACAATAAAGAAGTTTTGATAAAATTATAGCAAAAATTGTAGGCTTATGATACCCAACAGATTTAGTATTTGTTGAGAAACTTTCAAATAAATGATTTTATTTTTAGGAGTGTTTTAGGCATGGACAATTTTTGCTAGAACATTCTTCTAAACGAGAAACAACACATTTTCTCCATAGAACAACTTATATGCTATGTAATTGGTGTTTAGGGCGTTAAAATCATTTATGAAACCAACTCGTTATTGGACAATCTTATGTGCAATGTGTGAAATTATCAAAAACTATATTGTATTTAATTTACTACAACAAATAAAAACATAAACAAACTTACAGAACTTTGTTTGTATAGAACAAAATCTTGAAATGATGTACTGAGACTTGTATTCAATACAGTGTCTTTAAGACAGATTAATCCTCTGTACTGGTGCCAACGGATTTAATGGATTTTGTCTCCCAAGATACAACAGTCGAAATCTCACTGGTGCAACACAACAGCAGTGAGCCTGGCGACCTAACAACAGTGGTGTACTTTCTTTTATAGACGGAAAATATGCATACGAAAAGTGCAGAGGAAGAGAAGAATTCGGATTGCTTAGACGTGTCAGAATGGCCGAAGGGGGAAAAGGCATATATAGGAGAATTCGTAGCTTTTGAAAAAAGATGTAATTTTTCAAAAGGAAGGAAACCCATCAACGTATCTGTTTTTTTAAAATTTAAACGTACAGGGACCAAAACGAACAGATGCAATAGTTATAGATTAATCCGAACGGACGTAACTATTCGGGACCAATCCGAACAGACGCAATTATTCTGGGATAAAACCGCAATTAAAAAAACTTATTTAATAAAAATAAATAAATAAATAAATTTTATATAAAAAGTATATATAGCAGTCTGCCCCAAAAACATAAAACCCACCCGCGTCCATGGCCTGGCATGCGGCACATGTGAAATTTATAGTCCAGCCCATTGAACCCATAGTATGGGCTCAAGCGCATCCATAACTCTTCTTCAAAAACTTTGGTACCCATTGAGGCTCACCCCAAGATATAGAAAAACTCTTTATAAACCACTTTAAGTTATTTTTTTTCAATGTGGGACTAACAACTTTCACTATATAAACCACATTTAAGTAGTACATTTTGGAGATATTTTTTAATTCAATTATAAATAGTTTTGAACAACTAATTACACATTCTTAATCTTCATATTGAAGTGTATCCATACCCACTTTAACCCAATAAAAAGATGTGTAGGTTCCAGTTTAATTAAGTCTCAAAGTTAGGCAAAACTAATAGGGTAAGAACCCATTTTTCCGACACTCAACAAGAAAAGATGCAACTTATAACACATTTTTGTCAATTCTAACAAAAAATTTAACATTCACCCTTTGCTGGAGAGTTCAGGGGTGCAAATATTTATAAAATAAAATTGAGGGGTGCAAGTGATAATCGCTCAAAGTTCCATCAATTCTAACCAAAAAAAATTCATTCTCATTTTACTCTAGAATTCATGAGGTTTAAGTATTTAAAAATAAAGTCGAGGGTGCAAGTGACAATCACTTAAAGCTTAGAGGGGTGTAAATGAAAATAATCCAATTTGTTTTGTAAAGTTGGAGAATATAACTGCAGGATAGACTGAAAAGCACGTACCATGTAGTCATTGTAATGTGATGCGAATCGCTGAAATGACAAAAGCACCCTAATGACTAATGAGTGTGATTATAAGCAAGGTGTATCTCTGTCTTAAGCGCCATGTGGCATCTTTCCATGGAGTTCGGATCATCTTAAATGCATTCTATGTGGAGTGTTTTTGGAGTGTATAAAACGATGTTATTTTATATACTTCAAGATAAAAACGATATCGTTTTAATTAACCATATAACGACGTCGTTTTGATCTGAAGTGTACAAAATGACGTCGTTTTGTACACTCCAAAAATATTTCACTCTGGATGCACTTTAGAGGATCCGAATCCCCAAAACGACGGCGTTTTGATCATGAAGTGTTTGTACACTCCAGGAACCCTTCACACTGGATGCACTTTAAAGGATTCGAATCCCTTTCCATGTGGTCTCATAGTCATTTTCTATCACTTAATTGAACAGAATATGGATGAAACGACTATATTGACACTTAACTTAAAACTTAAAGTGCTAATTGACACAATTAAAAGTAAAAAATACAAATTAATAATATAGTTAAAGTATAAGGGTGCAAACTGTAATTCACCCTTCTTATTATGCTTGATGTCTTGATGAAGAGTTTCCTGCCAAAGGCATGATTTGTCATTTGGAGATGATGATCTGGTGACGCCCTTCATTCACATATTCGTAATTGACCGAAACACCCCTGATTAGCTCTTAAGTTCCTCCTAACTCTGTAGTTAATGAGATAGTTAAAGAAAGGGCTATTTGGTAATTTAATCTTAGTGGCTCTTCAAAGTGCTGCCTTCGGCACCACATAAAGCGTAAATGGTCTTTTGTTGGGTTTCCCAATTCTAACTTTTGCTTTTTCCATTCATCTTTTTGGTTTATGCTGACTGAGGTTTTACTACAAATAACATGTTTTACGTAACTTATTAATAGAACTTTTAATTTTTTGCATTAAAAGTTGTGACAAAATTTATATTTGTGTTTATAGGCCAAAATTAACTCATAAAGGTTTCGTCTGGTATCAGTTTTTGCTTATTTTTTTAAACTTATAAGCAAAAATATCAAAAAAAATGTTTTTTTTGCTTTTTGTTTTTTTGTTTATTTTTAGCTAAAGTAAAGTCAGAAAAGCAAAAAAGCTAAAAATTTTTGACTTTTCTGGTAGCAAGCTTAAAAAAACTTGGCTTTTAAGCATTACCAAATGGAGCCAAAAGTTGAGAAATAACTATTTTTTTGAAGCTCAATTTTAAACATTTTTAACTTCTTCTTTTAAATAAATAATTTTAACATAAGTTCAATTATACTAAACAACATCTCTAGTACATCTCTAGTGTATATTGTATAGCTTATTAGGGAAATGATAGGTACACACCCATTAGGGATACACACCCGCTGATGTGGCGCTGACGTCATATGTGGGCCCCACCCACTTAACCCCACTTAAAAAAATGAACTTCTAAAAATTTTGAAGGAAAGCTCTGATGTCCAGGCTCAAAAACAGAAGACTAGAACGCAACGTGAGTGAGGGAAAGAGGGAAAAGAGAGGAAGAAGAGACTCACTCTCCGGCGTCTCCCAAACGCATCGACTCAACCCTACCCCAACGTCTCTCGACGACAACGAAAGAAAAATCGAAGAAGACGTACCAGTTAAACAAAAATCGAAGAAGACGATAGATTCCACTCGGACTCCGTACTAGTCCTACCAAGGTGTCTCTCTCACTCCCTCTCTCAATTTGTAGAGATTAGTGGTTGTTTCTAAAAAATTAGGGTTCCAATTTGTAGGGATTAGATTCGTCTCGTTGATCTTGATTTCGAATTAGAAAACCCTAATTTTTTTTACCATTCTTGATTTGAAGGTCACTTATATCATGAATCCTGATTGTTTTGTGTGGGAGATTAGGAAAATTGAGTTGCTTGCTTGGTAAAAGTTTGAGATCCCTTCTTCTGGGACTTTTTCCTTGGGGATTTTTGAAAGCCTAATAAAGATAATTATGGTGTATGTTTGACTTTAGAAAGCCTGATAAAGCCTGAAGTTAATTGGTTTCTCCCTATTAAATTGCTATCATGACTTGTACATGAAATTTTCTCTTATTTTGTAAGAAATTTGTTGGTATTATTTTTTTTTTCTTTTCTTGATCCTTGTTTGCTTAATCATGTCATTGCTTTACATGTTTGTATGACTTTTTTTTAGAAGGAAGCACACTTGTTTAGCACTTGCTTATTATGTTGTTGGATTCAACTGAACGTATAATTGCTTTTTTCTCATGGTGCTGATATACTTGCCTTCCACGGCTTGTTACTTTTTTTACGTCAAAAAGAACTTCGTCTTCAACCCTTGCCAGCATGAAGGTTATATTGTAACTATGGGGTTTATACTTTCTTTCTTCTTGTAGTTCAATCCTTACGGAGTTATATCCCGGCGCCTCTAGCGAATTTTAAATTGAGGGACGATCATTTGTCTGGAAGTTCAATCAAAGGTAACTATATGAATCCCACTTAGTGTTTTTGTTCTTGACGTTTTTCCTTAGAAATTAACTTAGATCAGTGCTTCATCTGAAGAAAATGCGTGCATGGTTTTGTCTTTACCAGTCTCTCTAGAAGAAGTCTGCTTGGGTTGATTTTCTTAGTTCCTACTAGCAACCTCTATCCTTCCTCCTTTTAGGAATTGATTTAATTCTATTCAATTTTTTTTGGGATTTGGACTGTCAAATGCAAAAAATTTGACTAAGGTATTGAGCTGCTTTTTTCCTCTTGGTGATACAGGTTTTGTCTGCTACCATAAGAAGCTGAATTGGATGAAGAAACAACAGAGCATTCAAGAAGCAGAGGCAATGGGAAAGCCAGTTTTTTTTTGCTTCATGGGACATGTTTTTAGAGTTACTTACTGGAACAATGTTATTTTT
>BRYF01000025.1:11383648-11386148 GCA_030159135.1 Actinidia polygama | reverse complement strand
AGATGGGTCCTTTTTGATATAGAAAATGCTATGGGTACTCCAATATTGCACCCCAAATACACATCTAGGTGGGGTGGAGTATTTGGATTGACTGACATGACTGGGTGGACCCCACACCCAACTAATCCAAATACTCCACCTCACTCAGGTGTGCATTTAGAGTGCAAAATTGGGATACTCGTAACATTACTCTTTTGATGTACCACAGCCGCGGACACCACTTATTGGGCGCTTTTAAGGGCCCCACTATAATGCAGAGAAGCAAGAAACCTAGAGTACAAGTAGATGGCCCAAAAATGAATGGTGTCGGGTTCAAGTACTTGGTGATTTAAATGGTGACGTGTGTATCTTGCATTTTCCTTTATTATTAGGAGGTTCCGTTTTGTTGAAGGTGATCATTCGGTCTAAGGACAAAAGAGAAAGTTGCCATTGTTGGATTCGATGTATGATTATTTAACGTACGACACAATTTTTCACAACACGAAGAGAATTATTTATTGTCTTTTTGTCTCCAATGTGGGTTATAATGTTGGGAAGCCAATGCATATTAGGAAAGTTTGAACTTAAGCTCACTTGTTACTCGTTTTGATTTGTGAGATCTTTTTACGATTTTAGTATTTTTTTTATCGTTAGATCAAAATTTTATATTTTTAATTTTTCTTCATAAAAGGAATTAAGAATTTTTTTACATTTTTATAGAATTTGCTTTTCAAATTTGTTCAATTTTTTTTATCTTTTCAGATATCTCTCGTAAAGAAAATTTTAAAAAATATATAATTTTGATCACATGGGAGAAAGCATTTATACAACTAATTAAATTAGTTCAAAAGTGAGCGTCGGGGGTAGAAATTTTTACTAATGAAACTTGAATTTTTGGGGTGTGTTTGGAGTAACTTTATTTTGGGCGAGTGTATGAGAGTTTTTTTTTGGTGATTTTTTTATCCCATTTTACTTAAAAAACTAAAAGTGATTTTTTTAATTTTTTTTTTCTTACCCCCAATGAGAGTTTTGGTTTAAACTGAACCTTAGTACCATGATTCAAGCCGTTCATTAAATACAAAAAATTAGAAAAGGAAAGTAGCTATATATACTCAAAAAAATTAGCCCAATCGGACTTTATTACTACTTTTATGGACAATTTACCATAACCTCAGTAAATCATTAAAATAGTTCGTGCACATGGAGGAAGTAAAAACGTGAAGAAAGAAACCTGAAGTAGTAGTCAATTCTTTTCAATACACTCGTGAATTTCATAAGGTGGCTCAAGTAAAAATTAGATGGATATTTTAGATAGTCTAACATAAAAATGTGTATAATTTGAAAGAACGAAAGCTAGAATTATTACGATTTTGTAGGTCCCTCACATGTGTGAATATGGTGCGTCCAAGTATATAACATTGTTACAATCAACTTTCACCACACCAAATTATTAACATTTAACACACCGATCATAACATATATTATATCTGATCGTACATTCACCACAATCAATCATAACATTTTTTTTATGATACAAACTTGCCATAGATTTTGGCATGCATAATAGAAAAAAGGGGTCTAACAAGAAACATTACACGCTATATATTGATAAGACCATACCATCCACTGCTCCTCCTATTAAGCCACAAATCTCTCAGTGAATCTTGCCTGCAAATACATGGAAACAATCCTCTGTTTAGTTTGTATATATTTAGTCAATCTCTAGGATTAGTTTCCTTTTCTATTTTCAGCAATTTACTTACATGAGACTTGTAATATTCTGAATGATCGAATACAATTACACTTTAATTCATATCTACTTTTTATATATACCCTCGCCACTTCATATAAATGAACTAGAATTGCCACCACCATACAAACTACTACACTCGAACAATGAAATGATCACACGACAATGTGGAACTGCTCACTGGTTTTGTAACTAATCAGATGTCAAGCCAGAACCCCAAAACTTCTGCGATGTGATTTGATCCAGACGTTCTTCCATTTTCGCGTTGAGACAATTCTTCCAATCCCCAACCTCACCTTTCCTAAAATACTTCTTGTTTTCCATCGCTACGGATGAGAAAATAGAGTACTCCCCGGTTCTATTCACCTCCAACTTGCTCAAGCTTTGGAAACTACACAATTCATTCGTAGAAAAACCGTACCCTATAAACTTGGCCAATCTTTCCACGTGCCACAAAGTATCGTTCTTCAAATCCTCGTATTTCAAGAACAGTATCTTTTCGATCTGCTTCAAGGTTTCCCTCCAATACCCCAAAACGTGATCCCAATACGGCCCATTTAGCGAAACCCCCTGACAGAACAACTCAACTGCTTTCTCCAACGGAAAGTGCCCCATCTCTCGGCTCTCACATTGCCTATAAAGTGCCACAGAGAAACAAACACATCTTCCGGGTTTCGGCAAATGTAAACAAGTTTACAATCACATGCTCTTACGGACTCGGGAAGAGAATGATAAGGCAGGTGAGTAGCTAAAAGGAGGAGATCTGGGTAC
>BRYF01000025.1:11338648-11341148 GCA_030159135.1 Actinidia polygama | reverse complement strand
AATTCAAATTGAGGTAAAGAGGGTTAGTTTGTTGGGGTTTTAATTTGGATTTGTTGTTAATAGCCTATATAAAGTCTATTAAGACATTATTTTGAGTATTGAACTTGAAATAAAAATACATAATTTATAATAAAAATTGTAAATGGACAATTGATTTATGGTTATGTTTATATAATTTGATTATAACAAATGCATTCGAAATAATTTTTAATAATGCATATTATTGATAGTTTATAATATCATGCATATTATATTGTTTACATTAAAAGTTGTTAGCAAATGTAACTTGATATATGTTGAAACTTGGAAATTGGAAAATAGTTTTTTTTGGAAAGTTAATGATACGTTTGGGTAAGTCTTGAGCCTTCGGTGAAAGTCCGAGAAGTTGACTGAATGAAAAGTCCTAGATGGCAACTGCGCTACGTTTGGGTAAGTCTTGAGCCTTCGGTGAAAGTCCAAGAAGTTGACTGAATGAAAAGTCCTAGATGGCAACTGCGCTACGTTTGGGTAAGTCTTGAGCCTTCAGTGAAAGTCCGAGAAGTTGACTGACTTTTGGGTATGTCATGAGCCTTCGGTGAAAGTCCGAGAAGTTGACTGACTTTTGGGTATGTCATGAGCCTTCGGTGAAAGTCCGAGAAGTTGACTGATGGTTATGTATGAGTTTGCTTTTTGAGAAAAGCTGGAGAGGTTAAAATCATTGGGAAAAAAAAATATAAATTGGATTATTGCTTTTGAGAAAAGTTAGAAAATTTGAGAAATTATTAGATGATTGCTTTTGAGAAAAGTCGAGAATTTGAGAACTTGTTGATTTGAGAAATCATAGATTGAAAAATCAAAAGTATATTTTGATATGGATGAAAACATATTTTATTGCATCATGTTTTCATTATATGATTATGTATCATGGTTTTGGCTTGAAACATCAAGGCCATTGTTAAATCTTTTCAAGGTAACTCACCTTTACTATAAAATGAATTTCAGGTACCGAGGGTTACCCTGAATCGTAAGACATGAGAATGCCAGTTATATTTTTCACTTGAAAAATACATGTTGACATGTATTTTGGAAATTGTAATATTATTTTGACTTTGTGTGGATATTGTCTTTGGAATATCATTTGTTTTTTATTTAATAGCTCATGGAGAGCTTGGTTCTACTTAAGAGATAGAAGTATTGTACTCTGATGAAATAACAAGTATATATGTCATATTATTCCGCAATTGAGTTGTTTGCTTACGTGGCTGGGTCTTGGTTTGACCGGGGCGTGACACAAAATATATCATAAATATAATTTTAACCCAACAAAAAATTAATAATTTACCAATAAAATAAAAATTAGACCCAACAAAAATTAGAGTCTCAGTATATCTCTATGTTCTCTATCTGGTTCAGGACTTTCAGGTCGTCTCTCTCTCTGCTCTCTCGTTCAAAACGCTGATGTCTCAACATTCTCTCTGTCTCTCAATATATTGTGTTTTATACATATTGGCTCTTCAGATTTGAAGGTTGTGTGCAGACTTCGATCAAGTAGGTATGTACACGTATGTTCGGTTGATTTTGGATTCTTTTGGGATCAAGTGAGAGATCTGATTAGGGCTAGGGTTTTGAAATATTTCCAATGTTTTTTAATTTTATGAAAATTGATTGAATTTGAGATTTCTTCATGAATCATGTTTGGAATAACTTATTGTTGACTGGGAAGTTTCAATCTTTTGTTTTAGTTATATTACCATATTTTGAATGCGTTATTGGGGGATTGGGAAAGTACTAAAAATTTGGGTACTTGGGTTTGTTCTTGTATTGAACTATGATGTCACTTGGTGTGCTTATGGCCTGCAAATTTTGGTAATATTATATTTGTTTGGGTTGGGTCTTGAATTGAACTCTGGTGTGCTTATAGTACTGAAATTTGGATAATTGAGTTTAGTCTTGAATTGAACTCTGGTTTGCTTATAGACTTATTACTTGTAGTACTGAAAATTTGGTAGAATTGAATTGAGTTTTGGTGTTCTTATAGTATTGAAGATTTGTGTAATTGAGATAGGTCTTGAAGTACCTAGAAGAAGTAAATACAGTGTGATTGAAATTTGTAGTGTAAATGTTGCTTAGTTGAAATAGTCTTTTTTCTCGCACAATCACACGAATTTGTTACCAATTGAAAACTTCTCTGGTAGACAAAGAGTACCAATAGAACTTGAAATTCATTATCTGTTTAATTCTTTGTTTTTCAATATATGCCTTAATGAGAAATTTTATTTTTCTTACCCTTTAGTTATGGAAAAATTTTGAGTTTGACCCCACTGACAATGTCTTCTGGCTCCGCCCCTGGAAGAGAGAGAAGAGGGAGGAGGGAAGGGGCATTGTATTCGTGGGTTTTCTGATTTAGCAACCGAGGGAGAAAGAAAACAAGTTTCAGGGAGTTGAGAATTGGGTAAATTTGATTTTTGTAAACAGAGTATGGGCGTTTTTGTGACTTTGTGTAACAGACACGGCAGTGGAC
>BRYF01000025.1:11211148-11221148 GCA_030159135.1 Actinidia polygama | reverse complement strand
GATGATTGTATTTGTCCTAAATCTCAGGGGAGGTCCGTGAAATTTACGCAAGAAAGAAAAAAACACTTGGGCTCTGTTTAGAACTTCGAAAAAAAGGGTAGCTTTAGCTCGTTTCTAGCACCATGTTTGGTAAAGCTTATAAGCATTAAATTTTATTTTTATTTTTGTCTTAAAAATTATTTCAGAATATTTGGTACAACTTATATTTTTTCTTATAGTCCAAAAATAACTTATAGAAATTAAAAAAAGCTAATTCTTAGAGCTCTATTTTAAAGTTTTTTAACTTCTGTTTTTAAATAAGCAATTCTAACATAAGTTCAGCTATATTAGACCCTCTAAATTGCGCATGAACTTGAAAAAAGAAGGGTGATGTTAGTTGGTTAGTAAGTTAGATTGCTATAACAGGCCAACAGTGTATCATCAACTCGAAGACCTTGCACATCGACACCTATGGCCCAATTTGGGCTATGAGTTATTTTGGTTTCATTGGTTTATTAATTCTTGAGTTTTTTTTTTATATCTAGTGAATTTTTTTCGTCGTTTAATTAAAATTTTATATTTTTTTGATTCCTCTTAACAAAAAAATCCAAAAATATATATTAAAAAATTGAGTTTAGTGAATTTTGTTTTAAATTAGATGAAAATTTTTGCATTATCGGACTCCTCCTGTCTAGAAAAATTAAAAAAATCTAAATTTTAATCAAACGATAAAAAAACTCAATAAAGACTGATGAGGGGTAAAATGAACCGAGATGTTCACCTCAGCATCGCACCGTTGTTCCAGTTATCCGGTTCGGCTTCCACCATATAGATGAAACTCAGAAGCTCGCCTTCATCCAGCTAGCCTTCTTCCTAAGAGTATTCCCTCAGGGAGTCCAACATACTATTACCCGCCAGTTAGTTGGCACAACACGGTCTGACATTTTTCAGACTCCAAATGATTTGATTGTTCTCCTCGCCCAAGGGCGAGATTGATTACTTCGCCATTATGAAGATAAGATCATCATAGAGATCACTCCTGGGAGGATTCCATCTCCATGAAACTCATCCTCCATCACGTCGCCTATAATTACGTATTGCTCTTCATATTGCATTCTCTTTTTATCACTCTGAATCTCCTTTCATACTTAGCCCTCCGAGGATCACGCCGTACTTACCTTACACGGCTCTCTATTTTTCAACTATATAAAGACCGCTCCCCCATCATTCAAAGGTATGCCAAAATCCTTACTTATTCTCGGAGATCTAGTATTTTGCGTTGCCTAGTTTATTTTTGTCTTGGTCTGATTCCTATGCTGGAAAGATTTTGAGCGGCCTCACCCAGGCTAGTAACTTTTGTTCTAGCTTGCGCAGGTTGCTCGAACTATTGCCGAGGTCAAGTATCAAAATCACGAGTAATTTTGACTATTGATTGCTCGTCCTCATATTTCTACCACAACAAAGATAAAAAAACTACAAAACTAAAAACAAAAATCAATAACTTAAACTGGCCTTTAACAAGCAAGTGGGCTCCACAAACCGCATATTCACACTTCTTTCCATGACTCAGCCCATGATGTTCAACGCGTGAAGCCACGTTGGTGCTAATTCTTTTGTCTCAAAAGTCTATGCTTTGCTTCATTAACAGCTGTGGTAAAATTATTGCTTAACCTGTTAGAAAAACGAGGCAATTTTGTTATTTACATTCCCAATTCGTCCCTTGAGGCCAGGCTCTCGTTTGTAGGCAGCTCAAATACGTACAAATATTTTAATTATTAAATATATGTGAGATTTGAATACTATATAAATTACTTATTTCTCGTAACAAATGATTTCACAAATTTAATGCAATAAAATCTAATGCCGCATTTGGGTTAGTTTTTTTTTTTGCTAAAAAATCTCTGTATTTTAGGTATGTTTAGGGTGAGTATACGAGAGTTTATTTGGGTTGTTGTTTTTTTTGTCTGATTTTACTTTTTTAAATCAAAATTGAATAAATTTAATTTTTTATCCCAAAGGGGGCATAAAAGTAAAAAATGAAAACAAAACAAAGTCCTTCAGCTGCTTTTCCTTTAGAAAATGGCAAATAGTAATGATTAAATTGATATTAGTCTTAGAAACATCAGATCTTGTGCCTTGTGGTGGCCAATATAATTGCTTGCCAATATAATTGCTTGGTAGACAAAACCACACAACATTTTACAGTTTTAATTGAGCATAGTCATTACAGCCATTGTCACAATGATGTCTTTTCAAGTCTCGCTCATTAAACATGTCATACATGCATGGGTTCAACAGTGGCACCCATCTCTTCATTCTTATCACTTTCTATAGGGTTAATTTCTGTATTTTGAGGTTGTATTTGGTTCATAAATTTATAAAAAATATTTATGAATTAAAAAAAAAATTGTATTGTTATTTTTCAATCATTTTTTCTTTTTCTTTTTGTTCACAAATCAATGATCCAAGTATAGAAAATCTTGGTCGTTCATGTAATTGGATGAATCATAAAAAAAATAATAATTAACCGATGAGCTATTGAAAATTATGGTGTGAATGAAAGTCAAAATATATTGAAATTAACACTTTCAAAATGAGTTGTTACTATTAGTAGTCTAAAGGACAACCATAACCAGTCTTTATGATTACAGTTTTTGAGCCATAAAATCCCCTAATGATGGGGTGTTTATAGCTGGGAGTTACTTTTGAAAAGTCATGATTTTCTTTATAAAATCTGATTTGTTGAGTTGAGATTTTTTATTTTTTTTTAGTTTTCATTTGAGTGAGAGAGAGACAGTCGCAAAACGTTAACAAAACCATACAATACCCTCAGTAGGCAGCGAATCTTTCTTAAGGAGAATACGATTGCAGGACTCAGCTCTGTTTATATTCCTTATTTCAGTTTTTACATTTTTAAAAAATTTATGTAATTTACGTTTTTGAAAATGTTTAACCGGTTGAAACTTGTAATTTCATATTATTGTAATTGAATTAAATTATTTTTTGAAATTCTGTTTATTGACAAATTCTTTTATACAACACGTACGTTTGTGAAATTAGAGTAGAATGGAAATTCAATTAAGTAGAAGAATTGTATTTCTTGTAGAGCTACATTTTCTTTATTTTCATTAATTAGGTCGTGTTTTGTCGTATTTATTTATATTATTTGAACATTATATTCTTCTGTAAGGGTACATCCTATTGAATTATATCTGTTTGTTCCTCTATGTATGAGGCAAGCTAAATTAAATATGAATTCGCTAAATTAAATATGAATTCTTATCAAAGGAGATGTCATTCATGGTGGGCCATAGACCCACCAAAACAAACAATTGTGCCTTTTTAGTTTTTCTCCTCATTTTTAGTTAATCTGTTATAGGACAAGGTAAGACTTAAAATAAATCTATATATCAATATATATATATATATAACAGATAACATTTATTTATTAAAAGGATCATGAATTTTTTACAGAAAACATTTATAACAGATAACATTTATATATTAAAAATTATTCTGAAATATCAGTCATTAGATTAATTCAAATAGATTCCAACCGTATATAGCGGGAGATAGTTTTAAAATTAAAAAACAAATGTGTTTTTTACAATAAATAGTTTGAAAGATTTAAAAATATGTGTCTTATATCATAGATTTTTTTGTCCTTATTATGATAAATTTATTTATATATTTATTTTTACTCAAATATTTTTATTACAACCATTGGAGAAATTAATTTCAATAAATATAAAAAAAATACAATTAAAGAAAATGGACATATGAAAATCACTTTCCTTTCTATTTGGGTAATTTTATTTTATCTACTTTGCTTTCTACCTTTTATTGTCTTTAGTAAAAAATTTTTACCGATTAATCAGTAATTTATACTTTTTTAATTTCTCTTGACAAAAAGAGTCTAAAAATATAAAATATTATCTAATTTAAAAAAAATTCACTAAAAAAAAATAATTTATTTTTATCTCTAAATTGAATATTTTTTTGAAAAATAATTTTTACACTCTTTTTTTATCAAATACACTCTATTTTTTGTCCTTATTATAGAATATATTTGGTAAAAAAGAGTGAAAAACAAAATATCAAATTCACTTCATAATAAGGACAAAAATAGTATATTTGGTAAAAGAAAGAGCAAAAATTATTTCTCATTTTTTTATATTTTTAGACTCTTATTGTCAAAAGATATAAAATAATATAAAAAATTTGATCAAATAATATAAAAGTTTATTAAATACAAAAAAAAATGAGGAGAAAAGAAAAGTGTGTTTTTCGTTTTTTTTCTCTTACTAAAAAAAATAATTTACTGGATAAAATATATGTCTAACTTTAGAGATTTTTTGTCCATTAGATTAAAACCTATGTAGATCCCACACATTTGAGGAAAAAAAAGTGATATATTTGGAAAGAAAAAAATAGTCTCAGATAAAGTATCAGCCATTAAATTAATTCAAATGAATTTTAATCATAGACAGCGAAAAATAATTTTTACATTAAAAAAAAAGCTGATTTTTCACGTAATCACTTGGCTCTATGTTGGTGATATTATCGGTATCAGTGATTTAGAAGGATAAGATGTGATTGGCATCAGGAAACACTGGAAAAGGCTTGTCTGGCCAACTTGAAAATTAATTATTTCCGCCAATAAACATTTTGTGGAGTGAAGATATTTGTGTAGTTTTATTTGAAGGGAAAGAAAAGTTAAATATATGGCTGGTTTTGCATATTCAAATTCTCTTGGCAGTAATTTTTAGAGTCAGTTTCTATGTGGTTTTGTCTCGATTTTAATTGGACCCTGCAAGTAGATGGTGGGATTAATCCTCCGAATTAGTGGGTCATTTGGATCGGATACCGAGTTATCAAAATTTTTTTATGGTTCGTATTAAATTTAGGCGCAGTTTGGGTATCGTGTTTTTTAGTTTCTTGATTTTTGATTTTTTTTTTGTCTTTACCGATTGATCAATTTTTATACTCCGTTCTTCTCAACTAGAAATTTCAAAAAATATAAAAAAAAAAAACTAATTCAAAAAAAAACATTATTTTTCAAGTTAAATAAAAATTTCTACATTTTCGGACTCATCTCTCTATTCGGTATTCAAAATGAGTTTTTGTAGCAATGTTTTAGAACAAAAAAATTCTCGTTTTCATATATTATTTATTTATTGGTAAAAATAATTTTTCATTATATCAAAATATTTTTCTATTTTTTAAAAAATTATTTTATTAACTAAGAAATTTCCATAAATAAAATTTTAAAAACCGTCAAACAAACCATTAATTTTTTTTAAAGAAGTTGTTCTGCAAATCTAATTCTGAAAAACTGAACCAAACAATGTCTTCAATATTTTTTTGTTTCTTTCCTCTGTTTTTTCTCAATTGTTTCGTTTCCTAGGTCCAAGTGTACGATAGATAAAAGGAACCCAGACAAACATGACCAAGAACCACTCAACATTTTAGGACTTTTTTTTTTGGTACAAACATTTTAGGACTTTGTCCTCCGAATGTCTCGAACATCCCTAAAATAGTGCCGTCTTAGGCCTCCGCACTATACAACTTGAAGAGGAACACAAACAAAAAGAAAAAGAAAAAGAAAAAGAAAAAGAAAAAGAATAATAAAAAATAGAAACCAAAACAAAAGGCAAGAGAGAAGAGTAACAATCCTATGATGAAAATTGTTTTCGATTTAACAGCAATATGGGACTTACTAGAGCTAGGGGTAATCATGGTTCGATTTGATTCAGTTAAAAATTACGGTTCAGATCGAAAAACCATGAAACAAATCATGAGCTATCGGTTTAATTTTTTTGAATCGCGAACCGAATCATACGGAAAAAATCAAATCAAATCGTACGATTCAGACCGGTTTGGTCGATTTCACGGTTTAGTCGATTTTTTTGCTCACTCCTAACTAGAGAAGTCAAACAGGCAAGCCGACGCGAGCACAACACACTAAAACTATGGCATGGCACGGGGTACGACATAGTTATATAAGCAAATCTTAAATAATTTTAATTTTTTTACTCAATAAACTCCTTTATAACAAAAATCATGTCATGTCACATCGCTTCACGTCACAAGCACAAGGCACAGATGGATCGAGCCAATGGATCGAACCTAGATTCTTATCAAATGAACACAGCACGACACGATACGAAATACAATAAGCACAAAAATAAAAGGTCAGGCCGGCACGACACATCTCACTTGACACCTCTTGGACCTACAATTGATGTATCTCCCAAATGCAATGGTGAAAGATAAGAAGATGATCAAAAATCACTTTTGATAAACAAAAGTAGAGAGTAATATTTCTTGTAGAATTGGTGAAGAGCGAAACCCCTTCCATTGAATACCTTTCTTAGTAGTCTTTTAGATGTTTTAAATCTTTGTATTTTTAAGATGGAAAGTACTAATTATTGCTCAATAGGTCGTGATTAATGAGAAAAATAAGTTTTGATATATCTATGAAAAGTTTATTAAAATATATAAAAATATATTAAAATAAGTAAAATGTACATTAGAGTTTTATTTTGTTTAGTTTTATATTTGTCTTAGTAGGACTCTTCTACGATTAAGACTCGGTCTCAATGTTTTGAAAATCAAATTAAAGCGATTGGTATTACTAAATGGATATAAATAAATATTTTACTATAGTAATTGTATTATTTGTGAATGCATGGTACTAGATGATAAGGACAACATTGTTCTTCCATACATTTATAATTTTGCTTTATTTTTTAATGAAATGGCTAATTTAAGTATTTATTTAAAAATTACATGATAAAAATAAAAACAGATTGTATAAATCATTATAAAAACAAAAATAGGACTATGAAAAAGGAAAGACAAAGAAAAAGGCATTATGGGTCCCACAAGGCTATTTATCACTTTCGGTAAACCAGCAACAGCATTTCAAGGGAACAGCTAATCACCCTGAGTGATTCGAGGCATTTTTCTGCAACTTCGAGATTTCTTCAAATTTACAAAAGAAAAATGGGAAAATTTCAGTCAAATGGTGTGATAAAGACTTTATATTAATTCAATGATGATACACAAAATAATATCGCTGAGTTACACGATGAGTTAGACGATTTTACCACTCCTTCCATTTGTACAATGCCATTTGCAAAATGAACAACGAGGCATGTATGACTTGCACCTTACTTACACAAAGGGCATATTTGACTTGCAACCCAAGCACGTTTGACTTGTACCCAATGCATATCCAACTTGACATACAAATTGCACCCAGGTACATCTAATTTGCACATTGAAAAATAGTCTTTAGCATATCTAACTTGCACTCAAAACACATATGACTTGCACCTCCATGCACGTCTGACTTAACTATTAGGCATATTCAACTTGTATCCAAAATATACACGTCTTGTACACAGAACACATAAGTCTTACACCTTAGGCACGCCTAATTTAATCATTAGACATATTCAACTTGCACACAGTTTGTTTTTTGATTCATTTCTGTTTCAATATTTTTTGTCGTTAGACCAAAATTTTTATATACTTTTTCTGTGTTCTTGACGAGAGGAGCTTAAAAATATAAATATTTTTATCAAATTAAAAAATATACTAAATTCATAAAAAATCTTTTTTTTAACACAAAACGAACTAGACGTCAGACCAAAATGTCACGAGACAATAAAACACACGAACAAAATAAATAAAATGAAACAACTAGTGTTATAATTGAGAAAATTTTGATACGAATCTATAGTGACATGACACGATAACCACCTCTTACTTGGGCTTGTGAATCTTAGGTATTGTTCTTGATAGTAATTTTATGAAGAGACAAACTTGTGATACAAATTAGTCCAATTTTAAGGCGGTTAGAGAAACTAATTCTTGGTTTAAATAGAATCACCTATTGTTGTCCGCACTCCACACAAGTGCCAACTAGCTTGGCTTACGCCCCCAACTTACCTATAATTGCAATCTTGCCCCCTTGTACCAGTCTCTCAAATCACCCCCCGAATAAGAAAGAAAGAATTATATTTACAATAAAGCCCAGATTACTTTCCTTTTATTTTCTTCTTCAATGAAAATATTAAATCATTTATCAAAATTTAATATTTTTTATTTTTTCTTGATGAGAGAAATTTAAAAATTCAAAAAAAGGAATTTGAAAATGCATTAAATTTTAATCAATCGTAAAAAGAAAATCACTAAAAGACAAAAAAAATCTATTACTCTACAAACAGTTGATTTTATCTTTAGCAGATTTTTTTTCCAAAATTGATAAAAAAATATATTATATTTTTAAATTTATCTCACCAGAGGAAACGAAATAGTTAAAATTTTAATTAAACAATCAAAAAAATTAACTAAAAAATAAAAAAAAATAAAAAAATCCCTAAAGATTAACCTCAAGGTCAACACTAGAAAAAAAGACCCTCATTGCTCATCAAGAGTTCCTTTTAGGCCCCGTTTGGGGTAGCTGAAAAAATTAGATTTTTTAATTTTGGGATTAAAAAGGTAAAATGGGACAAGAAAACCATCCAAAAAAACCCAAATAAATTCTCATAAATTCACTCTAAAATAAACTCACTCTAAACACACCTTAAAAAATTGTGATTTTTTTAATATAAAACCACCCCAAAAAATCCTAAGCCCAAACATGACCTTAATTTGTTCATTTGAATATTTCGTTCTTGTACAATTATTCCATCAATACACTACAACGATTTCAAAAAAAGTGTACAAAAACAATCTAACGGTCTAGATTGAACGAGACCAAACTAGGTAAAAAAGGAAAATGATACTGATCTGTCACTAAACCTTTTGACTCGATTCAAACGAATTTAATATGCGAATTTTGGTCATGAAATCAATATATATATATATATATATATAAATATGAAACGTGTGTATTGAGATTCTTAAACTGTGCATAAATGAAGGTTCTTTTGATGATACGTTGAGATAAATGAGAACAAATTCCTCAACTTTAAACTTTGGGGGGTTTATAATTTTTTTGTACTATTGATAGATCCATTTGATTAGATTGAAAACTATAATAGAAACTAAAAGTGAAAGTGATAGGATATAAAGTAGAAATTTAATCAAAAACTTCAAAATTAAACCAACAAAAAAATATAAAAAAAAACTAGGCTAATTTGAGCCTAAGGAGGAGGACATGCGAGATCTATCTATGCAGGGTCGGAATCATAACTTAGGTTCAACAGAATTAAAATTGACAAAATTTATGTTCAACGAAATCAAAATTATAAAATTTATAGAATTTTTGATAAGTTACTATTTTTTTGTGAAGTTTAAATTATATTTATAATAAATTATATTAGAGATAGTAATATATATATTTTTTCAATACGGTCAATTGACTTCACTTACCATATAGTGGCTCCGTCAATTAGAGAAAAACGATTACTCGAAAGCCAACTAGCAGAGAGGTGAAATGGAGTCATAGTCCAGACATAACCGAATCTTGCAATAAACACTCCACTAATTAATGGCAATTTTCAAATTCCCTTCTTTTATTTAAAAAATCAAATAAGCCGTAATATCATCACGATGTTTCCAACAAATACGGACACTTCTAGTTAGTTTCGGAAATTACATTAACTTTCTTTACTTTTAAAATTTATATTAAATTTTTTTATAAAGTTATTTTCATGCAAATGACAACTTGTCATTTTATTTAGAGGTTAATTTTTTTTTCTTAATACATTCATTAAAATAAATAAATATTCTTTTTTTTTAATTAAAAAAGGCAAGTTTTGTCAATTTTAGATTAAAAGGGTAAAATGGGAAAACAAATCACCATAAATAAATTCTTATATATTCTTATAAAATTTTAACATTTTTTAGTAGAATTCGTAGCAACGGTGATACATGTTAGCATCGAATAATAAATTTTTATAAGGATTGATTGTATAATTCTATGAACTATGAACCCTTAATTTGAATGTAATCATTAATTTTAAAAATTAAGGGTAAACTTCACTGAACTCCCTTGAAGTTTCTA
>BRYF01000025.1:11091148-11093648 GCA_030159135.1 Actinidia polygama | reverse complement strand
TCCTCAACCATTCAACCAAACACTACCACCACTGATCTACCACCATACCACTACCCTCCACTACACAACCACCATCCTTCTACTACCAATACTACAACCACCGCCACCCTTTGCTTCCTCCACCATTTCACTACCACACTACCACTACTCATCTACAACCACCCTCCCCTACTACAACTACCATCCACCTCCACCCCAACCTCCAATATCTCTACTACTATTGTACCATCCCCACCACTTCTATATCTCCACAACATCACATGTCAACCACCATAACAATCATCATCGATTTGTCACTACCATAATCACTCCCAAGATTACACTAGCGTTGTTACAACCGCCGCCACATCACTACCACCAAGCCCCTGCCAGTTATTTTCTAAATCAAAAAGAGAAAATTTTTAAAAAAATAAAAAATTTAGATTTATCTTGTAGAACATATAAATTAGATTTAACTTGTTGAATATATCAATTAGTTTCAAATTTCAGTTCAACATGTATATTTTTATCAAATCGCTTTTTAATTTAAATATTTAGGGGATGTTTGGTAACGTTTTTTTTTTTTTAAAACAAAAACTAAAAATTTGTTTGTGTTCACCTATTTTTAAACTACTTAAAAACAAAAATATATTTGTGTTCACCTTTTTTAAATCTATTTTAAAAAAAAATAGAGGAGGTGGTGGTGGAGGAGGAGGAGGAGGAGGAGTTGGCGGCAGCGGTGGTGGTGGTTGAAAAAATTTAGATGAATTTTTTTTGAAAACAAAACAAAAATTTTTTATTCTTGTTTTCACTATTTTCAAAAATAGTGGTATTAGTTTTATCTTATTTTTATTTATAAATAGCAACAGAAACAAGTTTTTTGTTTCTATTTATAAATAAAACAAAATAAAATAAAATAAAATAAAACAGTTAACAAATATCCTCTTAGCATTTTAATTTTTAGTACTTATTTTTTAATTTTAATTTTCAGCATTTAGTTTTATCAAACGGTACTTAGTCATCAAAACAAAAGAAAAAAAGAGTAACTTTTACTATTTTCTTACAAATATACTTCTTTTTTATTACGTAAATTTGAAAAGGGACTAATTTATTAAAAAGCATATTAAAAAATGTTGAATGACATAGCTCTATTGCAAGTATTTTGTCTCATTAAGACGAAAAATAAACAATTTTTTAACAAAGTAGATAACTTTTAAGTCCTTTCACTCTTGGGCCGTTTTTGGAATAAGAATTTTGTGGGAAAAAAGTAAAATAAAACGGAAATTTTTAAGGATTTGGTATTTACAAATCCTTTACCTTTTCTTTTTTTTTTTTATTTCCTCTCACCAAATCATTAATCTAAATACTACCCTTATATCACTCAAGCAGACAATTTAAATGTGTGTAGCATGGTAGCATGTGTAGGGATGAAAATTCCGCCCAAATTCAATGGGGTCCGCTGAACCTGATGTTTGGGTATGAATTTTAGCCAATTTTTTGTCCGATTGAGGCATGTATAGTAGAAGGAGATGTGAAATACCCGATCGGGTATGATTTGATTACCTCCATACCCAAATACTCATGTGATGTATGAACTAGATTGGAAATGTTTTAATTTGTGATGTATTTAAAAGGTTTTCTATGATATATGTTGGAATTTAATATATGAATATGTTAAATTTATATTTTGAGAATTGAAATTGAATTTTTTTTTATAAAAGATTCGGGTATTGAGTATACCTGAATTACCTGATACCCGATTGATTTTGGATTTTGTAGTCATATCGAATACCTGTTGGGTATTGGGGATGGGGATGGAACGGAGTTTCGGGGATGTAGATGTAGTGGAGTTTCGGGGATGTACGAGTATAGAGAGGAGTTCCTCAACCATACACGACCCGTTGTCATCCTTAAGTGTGACAGTGTATGAGAGAGAGAGAGAGAGAGAGAGAGAGAGAGGAGAATCTCATTCTACCATTTTTTTTTATTTCTTAGCCGTAGCATTTTTAGTGGGTTGGTAAGTTTCATCTCACTTTAAACTAAACAGCTAATTATTATGTTGATTCCATGTAAAAATTTGGCCCAGCCCAAATTTCTATTAACTAATGCTCACTCTCTCTCTCTAATTTTAGGCCCAATTTTTAAGTAACCATGACTTTATTGACAAGCCCCAATTTTTTGTTTAATTCAGTCCATGTGAACGTTTCCCACAGCCCAAGTTTCTTCGGCAAAATCTAGCAACTTAACGGGGCACATGCAGACTGCATAGTCTACGACTCTACGGTCCACCTGAATGGAGGAAGCGTGCGGATTGCCCATACGAATTCATAGGATCGTCCAGCCACTCTTTTTGACTCCTAGTGGATAGGAACTAGAATGGTTGCACTCAGTGGCGAAATCAGAATTTATATCCAGCGAGATTAAAAAGTCAGAATTTATGTTCAATAAGTCAAAATTATAGAATTTAAAATAAATTATTAATTTTTATGGAGTCAAAATTGTATTTATAATAAATTATTTT
>BRYF01000025.1:11043648-11046148 GCA_030159135.1 Actinidia polygama | reverse complement strand
CCATAAGAAAACTACCTCTGGAAAAGATTCCTTCATTCTTAGCGCCTACAATCACGGGATATCCTCCAGATATCAGATCTTCATATTAAATCTCCTATATCTTTGGGATATATTGCCATACTTAGCCGTCCGAGGATCACGCCGCAGTTTTCTTACATGGCTCTCCACTCTCCATCTATATAAAGGCCGCTCCCCCATCATTACGAGGTAGACACACATACAGACATATAATTGAACTCTAGCATAATTTGATAGCTCTGCTCTCTCATTGCTTGGCTTATACTCGCCTTGGTCTGATTCGCACGCCGTAGGGGTTTTGAGCGGCCTCGCCCCGGCTGGTAACGTTTGTTCTTTGCTGCGCTAGTCGCCCGAGTCTTTTCCGAGGTTATCACCTCGCCATCCAGAGCAACTTGATTGTTGGTTGCTCGCCCCAGATTTCTACCACAACATGATAAAAAATTAAATGTAGACATTAACGGTAGTTGACAAGTGGATACCGGTGGCAAGAAACTACTTGTCGGGCCTATGAGGCAGAAGCAATAAGAAAGATCGTCCGAAGTTGTTCCAAGGATGACTCTCCGAAAGTCAAGATAGTGACCGGAAAGAGAGAGAGAAAGTAACAGAGGAGTTACTGATTATTGTGTTTAGAGAGAGGGTGTGTGTGTGTGTAAAGAGAGACATAATTGTGTACCCGTGAGCGAGAAATGGTCTATTCTTTTATAATGCAACTTGGCGTGTTTGTGGACACACCGACTGCCATGTCAGCAAGTAGATGGCTGACTCAATCATGCTCATAAGGCATAGATGGTGGCTAGCTTATTGCATCATCAAAATTTGGACCAAAGCGTGCATGTGGGAGAGAAAACTCGTTATGTGTGTTACCCTCTGACCTTGACATATCTTGGGAAACTCCGCCCGGTTAAGTTCATCGTTCGAGCTCCAACGCAAAGATTCAATTGGGATTAACTTTGCAAAAGTCTCATATAACTTTGCAAAAGTTTGACATAGCTTATCAGAAAAACAAAAGTCTCATATAGCTTATCGTTCGAGCTCCAACGCAAAGCTCCAACGCAAAGATCTGGCAAAGATTCGATTCAGCGACAATCTAACAGCGGCACTCGCCCCAATTCGGTTGGGATTAACTTTGCAAAAGTCTCATATAGCTTATCAAGAAACTTTGAGATAGATGGTCAAACTATGAAAATGGCTAAATCATAAAGGTGACCTGTAGCTAATGTCACCTATTGGTAGATGATACGTAACAGATCATTCAATCACAAGGGCGGCTCTGAGTGTAGGCGAGCAAGATAGTATTGGACCCTCAATTTTTCTTTAAAATAGGGCCCTATTTCGGCATAATCTATATACGAAGTCTTTAAAAAAACTTATAATTGAATGCAAGTATTTTGATTGTACTATAGTAAAAATGTATAAAAGTCTCATCTTGTAGAACTTGCCTAGAGCCCAAAGTTCTCAAGATTGCCCTTGTCCAACGGCAATGACACGTACCCAACTCTAATACAAACATGAGACCTAATGTTGAAATCCGAGTTCTTTGCTAATCAAACCCACCCACATGCTCAGAATATAGTTTCTAAGAGCATCTCCAGCAGATTCACCATCTCCATCTTTTCACTAAAATGAGGAGTAAAAGCTCGAAAAACTTGCTCAAGCAGACCCCCATATGACTCCCCAATTTAAAAATTCTTACAGTTGCTCTCCGTACTTTAAAAACACTGTACAAGCTCTAAAAAAATAAAAAAACTTTCAACCCACAGGCTCTTTGCTTCCCGTCTCACAAAAATTGTTCATCTTTCATCCTCACCGGCGTCTCCATCAACTCAGCTATGGCTTGTTGCTGTGGATGAAAAAAAGTAAGGTTTGGGCCACCCATCCGATTGAAAAAATTGTGAGCCCCATTTGTTTCCGAGAGAGAAGTGGGTTGGGATTGACTTTTCCTTGGTTTTGATGTTGACAAAATTGAAAAGCTGGTAATAAAAGTTTCTTCTTGACAAACTTTTGCTTCTACTTCTTCATCTCGTCAGACAGAATCTCGCCCACTTCACCATTGTCAGAGTCCGTTCGCCACTTTCGTCTATGGAATGACTCTCAAAGATGGGGGGTTTGCATATACAAAGAGATCTTGAGGAGTTTGTGGATGTTGGTTTTGGATATTGGGATTTAACAAAGATGGGTTTTGAAATGGGGGGGCCTCCGGGGGTTATGGATTATATAATAAATGGACTAAAATACCCCTGTGCTGATTCATTTTGTTTTATATACATATTTTTCAAAATTCCCATGATCCTTGTATTTTCTTAAACATGAATGATGTGATTGAATATTGGATTTGCATATGGAAAGGAAGTGGAACAATTTTTTTTTTATGAAAATAGTAGTATGAAAGGAGTTTTTTTTCCTAGAAATTTTAGGCGGACTAGGGGGAAAAATGAATAGATTTTGCTAAAAAGCGACGTTTTTGTATAGTTACCTATAAATA
>BRYF01000025.1:10943648-10946148 GCA_030159135.1 Actinidia polygama | reverse complement strand
AGGTTCCAGAAGAGTGTATTATCTTTTTTCTTCTATTTCTGTTTTGCTCTTTTGATTTCCGATGCATGGTTTTAAAAATTGAACCGGATCGACCGGTTCGACCGATTGGAGAAACGGTACCAATCATCCGTCAAAATTCATTTTAGTCAAAACCCGGTCAAACCCAGTCAGACCCGCGGTTGAACCGGTAACCCGGTGATTGAACCGGTCATTGACCCGCCGATTCACGGTTTTAGGAAAAAATTATGTTTTAATTTCAAAATTTTTGATTCTAAGTATAAAAATTAGTCTAGAAAAATAAAAGATATTTTATTACTATTAATAAATAAATTAATGACATAATAGTAACATCACGGGTCAATAACGGTTGACCCGACGGTTGAACTGGTAACCCGTGACCCGGTCATTTTTTCGGTTCAATCACTGGTCCGAATTTCAAAACACTGTTCCGATGTACCAAAAAAAATGTGTAAACAAATTCATATGTGGTTGTTTTACTTCCCTTTACATTAAAAAAGAAAAGAAAAGAAAGAAATATTGTTGCCAGCCACTAGGGGGGAGAAGAGCAATCAAACTCAATCAGTCTCTCATGTTTGTAATATTTAAAAATTTAAGTTACTCGAGCTCGCTCGTAATCAGCTCGGTTATCAAACTAAACTTGAACAGTCATTACTTGACTCGTTTATCAGGTCCAAAATGAAGAGAATGGGAGGGGGACAAAAACCAAGTGTTGAATCTGCTCTCATTGGAGAGGAACATGATCAAGATCAAAAACAAGGTTACCGTTTTAGAGCAGATTTAGTATTTGAAGAGACAAAGAAGCAGGTGAGACTAGTAGGGCCTTTGATATCCATTTTTTTCCGGGTTGAATCAGAATTTTACACTTTCCTGATTTCTCTTGACGAGAAGAATCTAAAAATATAACCTGTTTATTAGTTTGAGAAAAAATCACTAGAGACAAAAAATCTTTATTTGTGTGTACTTGACAAATACGCTATTTTTTTTATAATTAGTGGACTTTTTTCAAATTTGATCAACATTTTAAACTTCTATATTCCACATTAGCCCAGTTTGAGACAACATTTGCCAGTGCAGCTCCTCTGCTTCCAAGCCCAATTCCGAAAACAAGAACCCAACCCAACAAAATGTGAAACAAAGCCATGACTCCAGAGCTTATCATCATTGGAACGACAATGTTCTGTGTTTGGAGAAATTTGTTGAGGCATTGAAGGAGGGCGTAGGCGAAGAGGCTTGGGATCATTGGTTTTTCTGGTGAAGCATTGGGTTTTTGAAGTCGCGTTTTATAAAATGTCCTGGTTTTGAAAACAGTGATTCCAATGTTTCTGAAATTTTTGAATTATACGATTAAGATAAGCTTAACGGAAAAAAAATTGAATAGTCATAATTTTATGTCCATCCATATACAAATATGATTGTATATCGTACGTACTCAGTAAGTGAAAAACACTATTGTTGATTTCTTTCTACATACATCCAATAAGCCAAATGACTCATCAAAGTTGTTTCCCAAACATAATTTTAGGCTTTTGAGAAATATGCTAAAACTGTGAGATATAACATATTAGTGAACCACTTATCATCATAGCTATTGTACGTACCTTTTTTATCATTATCATTTGAGATGGTTGTTCTGCTATCTGGTCTTCTCCCTAATCCACAACTGGAAACTTCTGTATGATAAGGTCTGTTTTGAAAAACAGTTGTATTCCTTTGAGAAGTAACAATAATAGCAAAAGATTTACAGATTGATGATTCATGCTACTGTTTATGTTCCCAGCCTTAGCACATGCATGTTGGATGGTGTATATTATCTCTGTCGGTTTCAATGGGGCATGCGACTACTATGTAACCTCTAAAGATCTCCCGTGTGGCAATTTTGTAAAACACTATTTTACGCTAGAAAATAAAAGAAGTATGTTCAGAAATATAAATATTTTTCTATGTCTGTAGCTATGTCGGTAGACATGCGACTTCAATGAATATAACCTTTTAAGACATGTGAGTGCAGCCAATACCCATTTACATGTCCATGCCACTTCTGCCACATTTAATAACAAATTTTGAGAGTGATAATCGACTATTAGTCCAGTAAAACTCACTTTAAGCATGTTATAGTGCAAAAATTAAACTCTAGACTAATAGTTCATAGAGACTGTTAATCTCCAAAAATGAAGAATTAGGAATCCCATGAGAGTTGCGGGTTGGGGCGGATGTTTAAATGTTGTGCAGATTTCGGGTGCTGATTCTGTAAAACTAGGGATTTAGGGAGTAAAAGAAAAGATACCGTGAGGCACCCTGTTTAGCGGGGCTCAACAACCTTTGATCGTGGGTTCAGGTAGGGGTGTGGGTTTTGATTATTTTGATCATCTCACATGTATTCTCTATTTTTTCTAATACATTGGAATATATCTCTCGTGAACGTAGATAATTTGGGCCAAACCACGTAAACTTAGTGTTTTTCTTATTCTGGGTATACGCG
>BRYF01000025.1:10868648-10871148 GCA_030159135.1 Actinidia polygama | reverse complement strand
ATTTTATTATCACTTTTGAATACATTGATGACTATTTGTAAGGAAAGTTTTGAAAAACTGAAAATTTTATATTTTGGCTTTTCGAAAAGAATTTTAATATATATTATTTGATATTTCAGTATTCCCGTCTAGGTAAATTGTGTCCCAGATAGACTAATCTGGAGATCTTGAAGTTGATGGCGGGACAAATATCCAGTGATCTTGACGGGAATCGAACCTCCCTTTTTTACTAATTGATTTACCTCTAGGATTAAGAAATAATTTGCGACACCTTAAAATGAAAGATGAGAAACAATTTGGTTCCTAAAATAAAAGGATGGCATACTTGGAAGATTCTCCACTGATATGTTCAATGGAGGCCTTTTAAATCTCCCTTATCCCCATTCCTCACTAAAACAAAGAAAGAAAGAATAATCTACCAAATGATTTGTATTTTAGCAGTGATACGTCCTACAAATTTAGAACAAGAAAGGTTTGTCAAATTCAATGATGATGGTTCAAATTCATTTGAGTGTATAGATTCATATATTCAAGTAACTCTGAATCACCCATTTGAAATTCGAGAAGCTTTCGGGGAAAATATAATGGTATTTGCATGGTGGTTGTAGTGTTACTGAAAGCCTTATTGCTTTTTGGAGCCACTCTCTGGTGAGAAGGCAGTCAGAACAGGACATTGCTTGACAACTAGACATGAGCATATAAAGGCCTTGCCTACCATAATACTACAAAATTGATTTTGGAATATATGCATTTCAAGGTTGGTGAATATATATGTATAATCATTGGCTTAGCTGTACTTGTTGGTAGTAATATAAAAACTCAGGCCAGCTGTTAAGCAAATAGTTGGTTGTATGCAGGGGTGGAGCTAAAATATTTATTCAGTGGGTTAAACTTATAAAATTATATATAATTAAAGAATAATAGTGTAATTTCTATTTTAGTAGGATCAAAATTGTATTGGTAGCGTATTTTTTTAGTGGAGTGATAGTAATTTTTTTGTGGAATGATAGTGTAATTTTTTTTCCAGTGGGATCACTTGATTTCACTTGCCCGGCTGTGCCTCCACCTCCACCTCTGGTTGGACGCCATTGTTTTGTAGCTTGTATTTTTTATTTTAAATAAAAAAAATCAAGGAAGATATAAATCTTAGCCTAATAAATTCAAACTCAAGCATCATGCTCTGTAAGAGAGTGTCTCGTTCAGTTTATATTAACCAACTTAGGCGTCAGTATCTGAATTCCTGAAATAGAGACAACAAACCAATTTCCACGAGTTTCGCTTCTTCACTTTTTTCTCTGTACAATTCAAAGCTAGATACCCTTTCACAGTAACATGTCAATAACTAATAGGGTGCCCTTAATAGCTGCCAAAGGTCGAATCTAAGTAAAATCAAATAAATAATCAAAGACATTTGGACCCCCATATCAGAAAACAAGTATTATTCAATCTTAATTCCCAATAGCTGAAGTTGCACAACATTTAATTTTTTTATAATTCGGTATCTGATCTAAGAACGGACTAAAAAAGAGTTACACCATCTGCACACGCTTGAGAAAGACAAGCAGGGAACTCGGAGTCTTGAAAGTTTTTGGATACCAGAGAGGTTTGTGACTTTGCTTCCAAAATGTTTCTCAATGACTCCATCGAAAATGGCTCTCAGGTGCGAGGTGAATATCTGGACGTTGGAAATTGTAGCCTGCTTATGTGGGTTGCTTAATGTGTCCATTCTCTCGATGCTAAAACATCATTTCTCTTCATCACTGTCTCGATTTCCTTTGGTTTTGGAAAGTACATTGGCAATTTGAAAGAGTCCACCATCTCTTCTCTTTGCAAAGGTCTTGATATAAGTAGTTATAGGCGGTGAAGAGAGATAACTTTGTATTGTCTCATTATAATTTATAGTTATTATTTTATTTAGTAGATTGATTGATCCCGCCCGTAGATATAGGCAAATTGCCGAAACACATATATCTTGTTTACTTATTTTTTTCGCTTTATTTGGCTTAGCGTAATTTCATCATTTTTATATTATGGGACTAAACTCTGCAACATAAAATGGGATCAGAGGATGTGACAGGAGAAACTGGTTGATGTCAAGGTGGTTGACGATTTCTTCGCTCTTGGTTTCCTTTGTAGCATCCACAAATCCTCTCTGCAAAAGCCAAAAGCCAAGTTGTTATTATCTTTGTCATCATCAATATGAACTCAACAAATGGATGTGCCTTGCGTAAAAAAGAAATGCAAAACACACACACACATTAAAGGATGAATTCTGGGCATAACTGGGAGGTTCATCTCCACCAGTCATGGCATATGATAGAGGCAATGTGTTTGGCCTTTCATCTTCCATCTCTCTCTCATACACATACACTGATGCAGTCTCTCAAGAAGTTGAGCAAGGACAAATCCTCTCTGCGAAAAGCCAATAGCCAAGTTTCACAAATCGATATTATAAAAGTACTGTGGATTTTTCTGTAGCAATCGTTTTGAGCATAAATCT
>BRYF01000025.1:10773648-10776148 GCA_030159135.1 Actinidia polygama | reverse complement strand
ATGAGTAATACATGCGTTCCAATCTTGATTTCAGATTGAATTTAAAAGCAACTCTTTATTTCAGATTGAATTTAAAAGCAACTCTTTCCAGCACGACATTTTCCTATACAAGCCCTTGGTTTATCGTTTTTATCACTGTAATAACTTGCAAACAGTTGTTACGTTGAACCGATAGTCCTTCCTCTGAGTGCAAATGAGAAATGGAAACAGCAAAAGCTGGGCTCTCTGGAAGATCTAGAATGCCTCTACTATTGAGATATCGTATGCTTTATTGGCAATGCATTGCCAAGCGCTCCTTGGCTCAAGTCACCAAGGATTCGAGTACATTACTGAGAGAGAGAGAGAGAGAGAGGGTACCTTGAGCATTGACAGATGAACAGAGGCATTCTACCCCTCTCAAGATGATCCCCGTGGTAACTCTAACAAATGGTGAACCCTCCAGCATATACTCCTCTGTTACAAGATTATTGTGAGCTAGGCATTACTCCAAAGAAACTCCTCTTTATGAATACAATCAATTTCAATTTCACAATGTTCGAATGTTGTTCAATATTGTTGTCGGGAGCCTAATGGAGATCCTCATTCCTCAATGATCTAGACCAGCCTTCCCTGCAGCCCGTTCAAGGTAGGACCAAGTTTCTGTCATAAGTTCTCCATCCAACAGAGGGAGATAATAAATGTACCTATTTTCCCCATGGACGCAAGTTTAACACAACCCACACTTGTCATATTCATGAAGTGAGCATTTTACTTTTGAATCTTGAACTATCATAGATAGCCAATTTATTCACATTCTCTTTAGTAATCAAAATTATTGGATAAGATAGTCGTTATGCACAAGGCTGTTAAATTATTATGATTAAGTGGTTATTAGTACATAAACTTTGATTGTAAAGACGACACATTTTCAAACTATCAAATGCGCATATAAATACACTGATCATGTTAAAAGCCAAGACAGCAAAGAATCATATGTGAACCCCAGTAAGAAGCAACGACTAACTGAAACCGCTAAACACGGTACAGGGCATCAAAATTGGCAATCAAGGTTTCATTAGCTTGCTATTAACTTATTGCTGTGTATCATAAAATATCACTTCAGAGAAAACAGACATGAAGAGTAGCAATGTAGCATGATAGGGTGTTCTCTCCACAAAAGAATAAATTCCTATTCAGTTTTTTGTTTTTCTGAAAAGTTCACTAGGAGAAAATGAGCTCACCTGTCAAGCCAGTGTTTACTAGCAAGGGGGATAGCTTGCACAGAGGGGAGATAAAGGTTAGTGAAAAGAATGTTCGCACTTCATAATGTTTTCCTAAAACCAAAGAGAAGAGAACATTAGCATGCCTCTGACCATGGTTCACCCCATCACTCGCACAAGTTGCACGACAACCTAATAAATACACGAATGCAATTGCACATACACAAAGGAAGAATAAGGGGAACAGACCAGAAACCGTAAATAACTAACTAAAAAAGCATTTCAACATGTACAAGTTTGATAGTCTATTTAGACATCAACAGAAAGCCACAGAAACACTAATCAGCTCAATAAATGTCATATTTCCTCATTATTGTGGTGTATGTATGCATGTATAATTTTTTACTTTTTGTAACGGTAAGCGTGGATAATTTTATTACACACACACAAATTACAAAACAAGAGGTAGCTTACTAAAGCAAATCCAGAAGTGGACTCCGCTCACTGCGCTGATCCACACTTTATAACAATTTCAACCACAACCGTGCTAACAAGCTGTAGTTATGCCTCAAAATGCACTGTATTGTTGACTTTGCCGAGTCCTGGTCTTGTATGAAAACTAGTTGGATCAAAAGCTTTACAGTTTGTTTGCCAAACTCCAGTTCTGCTGTTCTTCCCTAGCAATAGCTAGAACCTATCAAAGATAGTGGAGCTCGGCTGCAATATAAAAGTAGTTAACAACTTAACACGATATGCAAAGCAGTGATCACCATTATACATGATAACCTTATACACCTCCTGCCTCGGCCCTCCTTTGGAAACTCCATATAACGGTTGTCTGAGTTCACCTTATAGCAATCCTTGGGAGTGAAAAAACAGTAAAATAGAGGGTTGCATATGTTTTCCTTCTGAATGCGATTTTTTAGAATGCAGCAGGAACATTCAAAATATTTTACAAGTAGAAGCTGAATCCCATTGATAAAGAATAAGACCTCAGCCATGCTGGCTGCATTGTGTCAATTGATTCGATTCTTTGTGATCACTTACCAAGCAAATTTCCCCACAAATTCCAAAAGAAATCCTATATTGACATTCGTGAATTGCAATATACAGCCAAACATCGTTATTATATACAGTACTTATTTTGATAAAATGAAAACAAAAGGTTGACAAGCAAGCTGAGTGTCTAAAAACTCTCCTGTTAGCAATTTCAAAATTGTACAGTGAGCCAGTGAATTCAGAAGTAAATTTGAAATAGATTGCAACCTTAAATGCTCTACATACCAAATTACTACTTCATA
>BRYF01000025.1:10716148-10723648 GCA_030159135.1 Actinidia polygama | reverse complement strand
TTTACCATTGTGTTTCGAACTTTTGAGAGTATCCTAGAGAGAGAAAAGGCTTCACTCTGCCTTGCTACAATCATCCGACAATCTCTCCGACCATTGTTTCCATTTTCACCGATTGATTATCGATTTTCACGACTTTGGTTGCCTTTTGAGCTTGGCCCTTGGTAAGCTTATGGCCTTCATTCTCTAATTAAGGCTTCTTGTATTTTTTGTGATTTGTATTCGATATTCTCGTCTGCATACCTGTGTTTTAGGCTTTGCTTCGTACCAGTATGTCCTTCCATTTTTGCTAGCTAGATTTGCTTTGACTCGTTTCCCCTGATGAAACGGGACACCGTGTAAGACTGGTGGCCTATGGGTTCTATCCCCAGGCTCTTCTATTGCTAAAATGGTTTTGAGGTAAGAGGAGGGTCTGGTAGTTGTGCTGGACAATATGTAGCCTTGTTAGGGCAGAGTCTGGTGCTCTCATCGAGCTTGTCTGAATCTGCTTCGATGGGCTTGTTAGACTAACATGGCTGAGTTCATTCTAACTATTAATTTTGCTTTCAGAACATGGAGTTGAACTGAGCTCAGTTATTGGTTCATGACAACAAGGCAATGTAAAGGTTTAGGGCTGTGCACCGCATCCCTACAGATGTTATAATATAGCGTCCCTGCAGCTTGTAGTGGACACGCTGATACGTATACTGGACAAACTTTTGGGTGCCGAGAATTTATTTAATATTTACACCGTAGTTCGACCAAAGAGGGAATCGGGCAACCCCCTCTACACGGGTAATCATTACTTGTGCCTTAGGATAATCAGCCTTAAACGAGGCTTGTCGACAGCAACCAAGACAAAGATCTGTTTCTTGACGAGTTTGTCTGGGTTACGAGTGGTTGGGAATTCCAGGCTGGAGATGATGGTCTTTGGTCGTTCCTGAGGTATAACAGCCGCTTGCCCGATAGTAAGTATTGCTTTTGTTGAGTTCATATTCTTCATGCTTTGTGAATGTTCCCTGTACCGATGCTCATGTTCATTTCTAATGCTTGTATAGATTTTAACAATAGGTTTAAGCACCGTTTTGAATAGTGCAAGAAGGCCATTCAAGTTGCTAACAATAGGAAAGAGCCTAGGGACATGACCGCTCTCTTTGCATACAATTCCTTGCTGGGCCACAAATCTTGTTAAGGCGAGTCTTTCTCCCTTGCGCATCGAAGGCCGAGCTCTGCTGCGTAAAGCTTTCAGTCCGGTGAGGTCTGGTGATAAGCTCAGTGCCCATTGGCCTGCTGCCCAACTTCCAAGTTAGGAAGAAGGTGTCACTTCAAGCTCGTCGAGCTACACTTTTTTAGACCCCATTGACAGCGAGGAAGAGGAGGAGGGATAAGAGGCCATTAGCCAACTTATTCTAAACAGAAGGCGGGGCCGAGTGTTTTTTGTGGTTGAGCCATAGAGTCCTGTCTTACCCATTTCCATCTTGAGCTCAAATAACGAGCATTCGGACGACCTCGCCCAAACCCAACTTCAGTCTGTAAGAGAGGTTGAGAGCGTTGGGTCAAGCTCGGACAAAGCTGATACAATAAGGTTTAGGAACCTAAAGAAAGCTACGACTGCTGCCGATCCTCCCGCCGTGGCAACTCCTCCTGTTAGCTAGGTCCCCTAACGAACCGTCAATCCGATCGCGGAATTGGCCAAGGCAATAGTGGGGGCTCGCCGAATGCCCTCTTTTGGGCAAAGGAAAAGGGAAGGAGCTCTTGGCAGGTTCGCCCAAGAGGCCCCAGAGGAGAGCAGGGGAGACAAGCTCGGGTGCAGCTTTGAAAGCCTGAATTCTCTACATGAGAGCTAAGGAGGCAGGTGATGGAGGTGACTCCTCCCAAGATCACGACACCATCGTCGCTATTGCACAGGCTATCATGTTGCCAAACAACGTTGCCGCCCTCGCCGAAGAGAGCTCGGAGATGATAAGAAGTCTACTGGTGATGCAGCACGTTCAGGTGAGTAATTATGACCTCAAAATTTTTGAAATTGTAAGTCCCATACTTAGTTTTTTGTGCTTTTGGTTTGTAGAGCTTGCATAGAGCGATGGGTATCTCGGACAGCATGGCAGAGTATTCGACCGAGCTAAAGAAGGCCGAATAGAAAACGGGCCACTAGGAGTCCGAGCTTACCAAGGCGAGGCTCGCGTTGGTCGGGGTTGATCAGCTAAAGGCAGATTTAGCTGCTGCGGAGCAAGCCCAGGATGCCAACTATATGGCTGCAACCCAATCTCAAGGCTGCTCTTGCCCAGCTTAATGCGATGGCGTGTGAGTCTATGAGTGGGTCTTTAACAAGGGGATCAACCGGGCAAGGGACAACTACAACAGGAAAGTTATCGAGGTCCACTGTGAGGCCTTCCTGGAAGGGTGGCTCGCTTGCTTGAAGGAGCTCAGCACATCTGAGGACAATCCAGCTTGGATCAAGGCTGTTCCTGCTTTTGAGTATCCCGAGCCTCCTACGTCTTACTTGCCTATAATCCTTACCGGCTTCGACGAGGAAGAGTACTCGAATAGGCCGGAAGAGGATGAGGCTGCCACAGATGTTACCGTGTTTTAAGACAACAAGGCAGTCAATCTTGTGGACGAAGTCAATAGAACAATTGTGGAGGCATCTAGAGAAAAGTTCATAGAGGAGGCTCGGGAAGATGCGACCCGGGATCCACTTTCCAAGCTTTGAAGTGCTCTTCTTGTTTTTGTTTTTGTTCGAATTTGTAAAGACTTACTTTTTTTAATTTTTTCCCGTTAAAACTCTGATTTCGTATTCAAATCATATGCATAAGACTTGCTATTTTGTTTTGATCTTTTATCTCTAGCGATGTATACTTTGGAAAAACCATGTGGGATTGAGTTCAAAGCTCGCCTAGAGTTCGGCTAACTTCTCATCAGTAATTCTTTCGCAAAGTGTATCTTGAAAAAAAATTTAGCTCTCTTCAAGCTCGGCTAACCCTTCCCGAATTTTTGTCAAGTACATTTAGGAAAAATCTTGCGTGGGGTAGAGTTTGGAGCTCGCCTAGAGCTCGGCTAACTTCCTATCAAATTTCTAGCAAATTGTAATTTGACAAAGCCTGTAGAACAAGGTTCAGAGCTCTCGTTGAGCTCGGCTAGCCTTTCCTTTTCTTTTTCCAAGTGCGCTTGGGAAAGTTACTAGGGATTGAGTTCGGAGCTCACTTAGAACTCGGCTAACTCCCCATCAAATCTCTAGCAAAGTGTACTGTGACAAATCCTATGGAACAAGGTTCAGAGCTCTCGTTGAGATCGTCTAACCTTTCCTTTGCTTTTGCCAAGTACGCTTAGGAAACATCTCGTGTGGGGTAGAGTTCGGAGCTCACCTAGAGCTCGGCGAACTTTCCATCACATCTCTGGCAAAGTGGACTCTAACAAAGCTTGTGGGATGAGGTTCGAAGCTCTTGTTAAGTTCGACTAGCCTTTCCTTTGCTTTTGCCAAGTACACTTAGGAAAGTTATTCGGGATTGAGTACGGAACTCACTCAGAGCTCGGCTAACTCCCCATCAAATCTCTTTTGAGTGCAACTGAATGCACGTACGACAGGACACGCGGCGTGAGTGAGAAGCGCCACGTGCCTGTCTTGTGTTAGCTAGTTGACGGCGGGCGGTCAATGCGCGTAACGTCATTATCCAAGTGCATGTCTTCCCGTTTCATGTGCCTTGGAAGATGGTCAACGCACGAACCGTCACCGTCCAGGTGCATGCTTTACCGTTTCACATGCCCTGGGCGACGGTTCACATTCTTCCTTAAATAAGGGGTCGCTGGTCTCCCGCATTAATTGTAGGTGGTTCATTAGCTTCCTTCCGCCACTATGAATAAAACGGATTCTGTCTTTGGTTTTGCACCTCCAAACTTTAAAATCCTTTGATCTAGTTTCTCTCTCTAAAATCAGAATCCATGGTCTTCAAGTTTAGGCCCCAAGGCCTCCTTCTACTATAGTGGTCCTGGTTAGTATTACTTGGAATACAGCAAAGCTTGGTGTATACTGTCGACTCGTCCACTTTTGTTCTCAAAATTTTTATAATGTGGAGCTTTGGTCCCCAAAAGCTCTATAACAAGCAGCATCCCTCTGGTCGGTATTCGACAAACTCTTCCATCAGTATTGTCGGTGTCGGATATTGAAGAAGTTGTTGTTGTGAAGCCTGAGTTTGGCATGCCAGGGGTAATATAAACTTGACCACCGCTCCCGAGCAGTTGGCTCAGGCAGTTTTGTAATTGACTAGGTGTGATCTCAATAAAAACTTTTGGATCATATCCATTCTCTCGGCTATATTCCACGAAGATCCTTCAGCACTGCTAGGTTGTCTCTTTGAAGAGCTGAAGCTCAATTTTTGGTCTAGAATAGGTTTTATAGTTGCGTTATTGTAATCGACCAATCTTGTAGTTTGAACGATCAGTTGTAATAAACGAACTCCGACTTTGTATTTGAACAATTTTGTGTTTGAATAAAGTTTTCCTTTTTCATCTTGTTTGTACCACGAATTTCGCCTTTGAAATTGCATTTCTTTATGTTTCTTGATCCGTAAAAATAGTTCGGAGCTCAATGATAGCTCAGCAAACTATTCTTCACAGAAATTTTTGGACCGAGCTCGAAGTTTTATTGGAGCTTGGTTAACTCTTCCACGTACAATATTTTGGCAAGTATACTATTTTGAAAAGTTTTAAAGGGACAGGGCTCGGAACTCTCATGGAGATCAGCTAACTCTTTTCTAAAATTTTTCTAAGTCTATGTAGGAAAGTCTATTGGACAGAGCTTGGAGCTCGGCTAACTCTTCCTAGTTCATAGATTTTGCCAACTATACTTTTTGTAAAATTTTCAAGAGACAGAGCTCGGAACTCTCATGAAGCTCAGCTAACTCTTTCTTAAAAATTTTCCAAGTATGTTTAGGCAAGTCTGTTGGACAGAGCTCGGAACTCACTTGGAGCTTGGCTAACTCTTCCTAGTTCGTAGATTTTGCCAACTATACATTTTGTAAAATTTTCAAAAGACAGAGCTCGGAACTCTCATGGATCTCAGCTAACTCTTCCCTAAAATTTTTCCAAGTATTTTTAGGCAAGTCTGTTGGACAAAACTCGGAACTCGCTTGGAGCTCGACTAACTCTTCTTTGAAGTTTTACTAAGCAAACTCATGCAGAATTACTGAAGCAAAGTTCGGAGCTCGATCAGAGCTTGGCTAACCCTCTTTAAATTCTTGCTAAGTGAACTTTGATAAATTCCAAATCTTGCGGGATGGAGTTCGCAGCTCACTTAGAGCTCGACTAACTCTTCACTAATATTTTGTTCAGGTAGTTGTAAGCCACACTTTGGTAAGTAAAACTATGAACAAGTGTATTGATATAAACTTGAGCTTGGTGGAAAGGATTACATCTCAGTGGTAATATTTTCTCAAGTTGTTGGAGTGTCTCGAAACTTGCTTGCCTTTTAAATCTCCGAGGTAGTAAGCGCCCTTGCTGGCGAGCTTGACTATCTTGTATAGCCCTTCCCAATTTGGGCCGAGCTTCCCGTTCGCTGAGCCCTTGGTGTTTCCACCAATCTTTCTCAAAACAAGGTCCCCGACTGAAAATTCTTTATGTTGGACCTTCTAGTTGTATGTTTTGGCTAACTTCTTCTGGTAGTCAGCCATCCGTATGAGAGCGTTTTCTCTTCTTTCATCCGCGAGGTTGAGATCCTGGGCTAGTACTTCTTCGTTGTGACTTGTGTCATATGCTTCAGTCAAAATTGTGGGAAAATTGACCTCCAACAGAATTACAACTTTGAAGCCGAAAGCTAAAGAGTAAGGCATTTCGTTCGTTGCTCTTCACGGTTTGGCAGTTCCTCGAGTCTTTGCTGGTTTTTTTGAGTCTTTTCTTGATCCCATTCGTGATGATCTTGTTGGTGGCCTCGGCCTACCAATTGCATTGCGGGTAGCTCGGTGTCGAGTGTTAAAATTCAATCTTCAGTTGCTCCAACAAACCTTTAACTTTTTTTCCAATGAACTGGGTCCCATTGTCTGATATGAATGCTCTGGGGATGCCGAACCTAGACAAAATATCTGTTTTGATAAATTTGATCACGTACATCTCCTTAATTTGGGCCAGTGGCTTGGCTTCCACCCACTTCGAGAAGTAGTTGTTGCTAACAAAAATCTCTTATTCCCTAGGACTCAGGGCAAGACCCCCACTATGTCCATTCCCCATTGGGAAAAAGGCCAATGACTAGTGAGAGGGGTCAAGTCCCTTGCTGGTTGGTGAATCAAGAGGGAAAAGAGCTGGCATTTGATGCACTTGCGGACGTACACTTGGGCATGTTTTTGCATGTAAGGTCACCAATACCCCAGGGTAAGAGCTCGATGAGCCAGCGATCTACCTCCTGAGTGTAGTCCGCATATGCCTTCATGAATCTCAAAAAGTATGTCTTCTAGTAGGCTCGGATGAACTCACAGCAAGTAAGGACCCAAGTATAATCTCTTGTACAAGTCCCCAGATTGGGATATCCAGAACCGTGTTGCCTTCATTCGAATTTTGTGTGCTTCTCTTTTGTCTTCTGGTAGTTTGTCGTGACATATGAAACTTACAATCGAGTCCATCCAGCTCAGGCCAAGTTCGGTGTTGACTAAGACAGATTCCTACAGTATTTTGATATTGAGACAAAGATTAAATCTACTGTGATGGTCCAACCTATTTCACCTTCAAAAATTAATGGCAATCCTTCTAGTGTATCTACATGTGAAATTAAGTCCATCCCCGTTTGTGCAATCTTCACTGCTCTAAATTCGGTAAGGAAGTTCTTTGCTACTTCCAAGTACTAAGCAATCTTGGCTCCCCGAGCCTCAAATTTTCCATGACTTTAACTTTGAGTTGCTGAAAATATGGAGATCGGGAACCTTTAGCTTGCTGGAGGACTAAAGCCACGCTATTAAGGCCTCGTACTCGACTTCATTGTTTGTTGCAGGGAAGTTTAGTCTAAGGCACTATTCAAAGATTGCTCATTCTGGGCTTTTCAGAACTAATCTTGCCCTTGCGCCCCATCAACGAACATTTTCCAGGCCTAGGTGGGATGGATCTGGGGTCGTTCAACAACTTTTGGAACCCTAGTCGTCTCGCCAACGGTTGTTGTTTTGGTACTTTGGGGTGGTTCTTGAATAACCTCTGGACCCCCGAGTATCAATTGGTTATTAGAAGATCCTGCCTCTGAGTTATCCCCTTCCCTTCTTGTGGAGACAAGGCAACCTTGCTTTAGACTCGCGGCTCGGGGCAAGAACTCTGCCACAAAGTCGGCCAGGATCTGTCCCTTAACTACTTCCCGTGGCAAAAATTTAATGTCAAATTGTCCGAACTCGATGGCTCATTTAGAAAGTCAGCCAGTCAAGTCTGCCTTTGATAAAATATTTTTGAGCAAAAACTCTATATAAAATGCTATGAGGTGTGCTTGAAAGTAGTGCATGAGTTTTCGTGAAGTTAAGACCAAGGCCAAGACAAGCTTGTCCAGCGGCAAGTACTTTG
>BRYF01000025.1:10703648-10708648 GCA_030159135.1 Actinidia polygama | reverse complement strand
CCTTCAGGTTTGCACTAGTGAGAAAAAAATTATTTGAGCTTGGCTCATCCAGCTCGTAGCATATCAAGTCCTTCACGACTTTAGCCTCGGGGTCCCTCCCGATATCCTCTAGGACCTTGTGTTCTTCCTCGACAAGCTGCACTTCTTTCATGGCCATCTTAGTGGAGACCGTAGCGAGGTAGCACTGTTTCACCACTACCTAATCTCCATAAAGGGCCTTTTTGCCTCAGGGATGGCGAACTTGATGACCTAGTGAAGTTTGGAGGCCACTCCATTCACCCTGTGCAGCCAATCTCAGCCAACAATTGCGCTATATGGGGAAGGAATGTCTATAGCAACGAACTCTATCACCAGCTCTTGGGACCCAGCTCAGACCTTAATGGTCACTATTCCCAAGGGCCAATGAGACTGAGCGTTGAATCCAACCAAGGGAGCTCGCGCCGATTTTAAGTCTCATTGAGTGAGTTTAAGCTGTTTAAAAAGGTCATAATACATTACCTCAACTAAACTTCTTGTGTCCACCAAGATCCTTTTCACGTCGCAGTTGTTCATTCTGAGTTGGATAACTAGAGGGTCAGAATGGGAATGATGCACCATCTCCAGATCGGCCTTGGTGAATATGATGCTCCCTAGTTTTGAAATTGCTTTCCTCGGCTTCTTAGCTGGTGAATGGACCGAGAGAACCTCGTATATTTGTTTTATTATTGGCATCTCTTCCCGAATCCTATTCTCAAGATCTGGGTGATGTGGGCCCCCGACCATGTGAATATTCCTTAGGGTAGATCCTCTTCCTCGTCTGCAATTTGTAATTTCTCGTCGTCACCTCAGTCAAACCTAGGGATGGCAATGGGGCGGGACAGGGCGGAGGTTGGTATTCCCGTCCCCGATCCCTAAAATTTTTCTAAGCACCAATCCCCACCTCGATCCTCTATGGGGACCGGGGATTCCTGCCCCCAATTTGAACCCAAAAAAAAATTCATGGTTGTGCGCACATGTGTGTGAGAGAGAGAGAGAGTAAACTTGAGAGAGAGGAGGTTTTTGGTGGCATATACTAAAAATCGGTCAGTACACTCCGGTATGCTACGTTCAGATCTCTGCCCTTAAGCCTCATTCCGATGCCATTGAGCACCGAGAAGGTCATCTTCGGCAAGATCGTCGACCCTCTTGCGACGATCTAGTACGGCGAAAACATCTCATCATCGTCCTCGTCGCCGTCGTTCAAGGTGGCAAGCTCGCCATTCTAGAACTTCCTCGGCACCAATCGGACCTCCTAAAGTCGCGTGCTTCTAAAGAGAGGGAGAGGAGAGATTTTAAGTTTTGAGATTTTAAGTTTTGAGATTCTGAACCAAAGGTCCAAAACCTTCTTCTTATTTATTTTTTTAGGATGAATTACATTTTTCACCCTTAACTTTGATTATATTATGATTTTATTTCCTTTGATTTTTAATTTTAATATTTTTGGGTTGAATTTTTGGGGATCAGGGAGGGGATATAAAAATTATCCCTGCCCTGATACCTGAATTTTTTTTTAATCCCCGGTCCTTGCCCTGAACCCCAAAGAATCCTTAAAAACTCACCCCAATCAGGGCGGGGAGTGGGGCAGGGCAAATTGCCATCCCTTTATCTAACCTCAAGTTCAATTTGACTTTGGTCTTCTCTGCTTGGGTTTTCTCTTCGTCAACGAATTCCTTCAAGTGTCCGTCTCGGAATAGCTGGTCCAAAAAAACCTTAAGAGCAACTATATTTCTTGTGTCCTCTTACTTCGTGGAATGAGCACCTCCACCTTTGGTTGCATGTCTTTGGGTCTTCCCCCATGCATTCGGGTTTCTTGAAGTATGGTTTGTATTGGATCCAAGCGCAAAACTTGTAGATTGGTTCTTCAAAAACCACGTTGATTACTTGCCTTGCTCGGCTCCTGAAATCTACTGAGTCCTCCTTATAACCTCAAGTTCAATTTGACTTTGGTCTTCTCTGCTTGGGTTTTCTCTTCGTCAACGAATTCCTTCAAGTGTCCGTCTCGGAATAGCTGGTCCAAAAAAACCTTAAGAGCAACTATATTTCTTGTGTCCTCTTACTTCGTGGAATGAGCACCTCCACCTTTGGTTGCATGTCTTTGGGTCTTCCCCCATGCATTCGGGTTTCTTGAAGTATGGTTTGTATTGGATCCAAGCGCAAAACTTGTAGATTGGTTCTTCAAAAACCACGTTGATTACTTGCCTTGCTCGGCTCCTGAAATCTACTGAGTCCTCCTTATAACCTCAAGTTCAATTTGACTTTGGTCTTCTCTGCTTGGGTTTTCTCTTCGTCAACGAATTCCTTCAAGTGTCCGTCTCGGAATAGCTGGTCCAAAAAAACCTTAAGAGCAACTATATTTCTTGTGTCCTCTTACTTCGTGGAATGAGCACCTCCACCTTTGGTTGCATGTCTTTGGGTCTTCCCCCATGCATTCGGGTTTCTTGAAGTATGGTTTGTATTGGATCCAAGCGCAAAACTTGTAGATTGGTTCTTCAAAAACCACGTTGATTACTTGCCTTGCTCGGCTCCTGAAATCTACTGAGTCCTCCTTATAACCTCAAGTTCAATTTGACTTTGGTCTTCTCTGCTTGGGTTTTCTCTTCGTCAACGAATTCCTTCAAGTGTCCGTCTCGGAATAGCTGGTCCAAAAAAACCTTAAGAGCAACTATATTTCTTGTGTCCTCTTACTTCGTGGAATGAGCACCTCCACCTTTGGTTGCATGTCTTTGGGTCTTCCCCCATGCATTCGGGTTTCTTGAAGTATGGTTTGTATTGGATCCAAGCGCAAAACTTGTAGATTGGTTCTTCAAAAACCACGTTGATTACTTGCCTTGCTCGGCTCCAGAAATCTACTGAGTCCTCCTTACGCTTCTTGAATGGTCCTTCATCGAGGTATTTTCCCCAATAGCCTTCTCTACTTGCCTGACGTCGTCCTCCAACCAGGCGAACATCTCGACCCGGGACAAGAGGTCCCGGAGGTCGGTTGGAGGGTTAAGCGTCAAGTTTTCCCATAGCCTCTCCTTAGGGTTAGTCTGAGCTTGTAGCTAGCCATTGCCAACTCCTCGGAGCATTCCTTGATCTCATTGTATATTTTCTAGTATCGTTTACTGTAGTTGCGGATCAATTCATTTTTCCCTTTCCTCAACGTCAAAAGAGAACCCATGCCTTTCGGCGCCTCTGTGTTAATCACAAACCGAGCCACAAATGACTCGGTCAACTGATGAAAGCTCTCTATCGATCCTAGTGGTAGTTTGTCAAACCACTTCAGATCAAGATCCCCAGGCTTAACGGGAAAACCCGGCACATTAGGGCGTCCATATGGTTCCACAAGGCCATCATCTGCCTGACGTAGCTCACATGGGATCTCAAGCTAACTTGCCATCATACAGGGTAAACCTTGGTAGTGTAAACTTCTCTAATGGGTCCAATCCCTCAATTTCCCGAGAGAATGGCATTTGGTTTTCAGGGGCGGCCTCCCTTTGTTCACAGCGGGCTGTGCGAGCCACCAAACCCGCAGGAACAACCCTACTTACGGCCACCTCCCTTCGGCCATCGAGTTTGGCGCACAAGTTACCTTCTCGATTTCTCCTGGCATTGAGTGTATCGCAGAGATCCTCCTCGAACTTGGTTCGTTCAGGTGACCTTCTCTGCTTGCTCATCGCGATAGTCTTGTTGTCGGTTCGGATGTTCATGTTTATGTGCATTTTGTGTTGCTTTTTGTCCCAACCTTCCTGGGCGGGTAGGGTCAGTTCTTTGATCCGGTCTTCATTTTGCCCCGGTGCAACGGTTTTGGCTAGCTTCATCAACTTGCTGTCAACCATAATCTAAGTCAGTTCGGTCAGTTGCCTCTAAATGCGCTCAATGGTTATGTCACGACTGTCTGCCCCTTCAAAGAGCAACCGATTTGGGTTCTGCCCAAAGGTGGCCTTAGCCTCCCTCTACGCATCCTCCAGTAGTTTACCACCTCTGTGCCCAGAAGTTTTGGGTGCATAAGGGGTCTCCCTGCCAATTTCCCGACTATCTAAATGGTTGCTGTTGTGCGACGCCATTAGAAACGGCTTGGTGAATGACTATAATCGATTTTCCACAGACGACACCAATTGTGGGGTGGTGGTTCATAGAATATGAGAGAAAATCGAGAATAGACACCCGCAGCAGTTCTACAGCTACATAGATAGCTTCAACGCTTCGTCCGATTAACCTCCGATGCCCTAGCGCAACCACAAGAATAGTGAGACCGGTTGCCAGAGCTGTTTCTGAGAAACGGCCCTCCAACGGTCAAGTTAGACCTCAAGAAATGTAGAGAGAGAAAGTATGTATGTAATCTCAATAGCCATGTTGCACGTACCTCTGTGAGAACAATAGTGTTCCTTTTTATATCCTAGCTCAGCGCGTGGCTCGACGCGTTAGCTATCTTACCACTTGATAGGCTACCTGACTGCCGTGTCAGTGACTAGGCGGCTGAACCATCCATGCCCCTACGGCGTGGCTAGTAGCTCATTTATCAACTGCCGACGTCTCCATCTAAGCGTAGGGGCTATCAAAAGATACTCTGACGTGTAAGTCACCTTTTGTCCCCTGACATCCCTTGGGAATACCGCCAGCCATTGCCCCTCGTCCAAGTTTTAGTGCAGTTATTGTTCTGAGCTCGCTGAGCAGCAACACCTCAGATGTAACGAAGGCCTTAGCCCAAATAGTATTTATCTTTGGTAGTGAATGTTCCGAGCTCGGGCGCAGAGGATCTCCGAGCTCGCTCCGTAGCGACAGCTTGACGGGGATTTCTACCCAAGTAAGGCCAGTGTTGAGTAGTTTTTGCACCGAGCTCCGGCACAGGGAACCACTGAGCTTACCTTATAGCGATAGCCCGACGAGTTTCTTGCCCTAATAAGGCCAGATTATGTCATTGTATAATTTATCCCCTTACAATTGGCACTTTTACCTCTTTGAGTTTTACCTGAATTGTACTTTAGTCTTTATAATTTCAA
>BRYF01000025.1:10691148-10693648 GCA_030159135.1 Actinidia polygama | reverse complement strand
AAGTACCTAGCAAATAACAGTTGACATGTTGGTTAAATAAGTCGTTATATGACTTAAAATAGTCTCTGAGGTAATGGTACAAGAGCTTTATTCAATTCATGCTGGAGGACAAATACACAAAAAGTTAATTTGATCATTGTGTGTATTTTTGAAAACTCACAGATGATACCTTAATTTATTTGCTCCTATATGTGAATGACATGTTGATAGCATCTAAGAGTAAGGTGGAGATCGATAAATTGAAGTTCTAGTTAAGTCAAGAGTTTGACATGAAGGATCTCGGTGAAGCCAAGAAAATTCTAGGTATGAAAACCAAGCGAGATAGAATAAGGTACAATTTGGTTGACTCGGTCTAGTGAATATTTGTCTTTTATGTGTGTGAGTATTTTTAAGTAGTTGTATTTTCCTGATTCAATTCGGGGCACAGCAGGACAATGATTCCCCCAATAATCCCGCGAGAAAATAAGGCTCCCGCGACTTGAAACCACGAGTCCTAGCTCTGATACAACTTGTTGAATCAATTTTTGATCATCTCATCTAAAATTTAATTAATGTTTATAGAAAAATTCAAAGACTTTTAAAGCATTCGAATCACACCCCACATGCATAAGTTCTAAGAGTCGTTTATACGGCAGAGCAACACTGTTACATCCCTACTAATGTCATTGAAAATCCGAGTAACATTTTTTACATAACATTTTGTGAATTGAATTTCATATTATACTCTCTCTTTTTTTGGACGCAACTTCTCTCAAGTTCAAGGCCAGTTTGAATTGTATTGTATTGTGCAATTGAAGTATTTTGGGCCTAATTTTTTGTCCATCGTAATGATTCAAATCGTAAATATTATAGACTTCATCGTAAAAATTAATCTTGTCAAACATTATGTTAATCGGACACAAAATGATATATGTTCAGTATTATTTTATAACCTAATAAATAAGTTAAACACACATGATTATATTTATTTTATCTTCTTATAAATTATTAATGATCAATCATTGGTCTACATTCTATCAATTTGATATTTTACAATATTAAAGTTCTTGATAAAGTGTATAATATAAATAATTTAAATTATTAAAAAAATTAAAAACAGAATTCAAGATACTTAAATTGTACCGTTACAATCCAAAATTGTAGAGACTTCGCGTAATTTTTTGACAGGAGAGAAGTCTGATCATTTTCTATTTTTCTTATTCCACGTTAAGTCCACAAAATAAGGAAGAAAAGTAGTTCACAATTATAACAGTTGAGATAGTAATCTGATCGGCAGTTGGTGAACACTTCAGATTATTTTTCCACTATCAAATGTACCTCCACCATAAATCTGGAAAGGTTAAGGAGCACAAAATAATTAAAATAATTTAATTTTTAATGCACATTATATATTTTTTAATATATTTTTATATTTTTTTTAATATTTTTTATGTATTATTTTATATTTTTTTAAAAACTATCGACCCTCTTAAAAACGAATTATAGCATTCTCCATCTGGAAATAAAGAAGCAAGAACCCAAAAAGCCTATGTAAGGAAACAGGTTTGACAATTGAAATGACAACTCGATAAGTAGTACTACCAATGACTTTGTTTATTGATTCCTGATGAATGTGTCATTTGGTCCCACCATCTGGAACTAGGCATGATTAGGGTTCTTCAAAAAGACCCTTTGGAGTTTACTCAAGGGATATGGTTCTCTGCGGTTCAGATCCTCGATTAAACAGTACAATTTACCCTAGTTTGGATCCTATGTGGTGTTGCACTTATATATTCCAAACCGTTTTTCTTGTAAAACGAACTAAAGCCCAGTTTGGATTATGAGCTTCTTTGAATTTTTTTATTATTTGTTCTTTGATTTGTTTTTTTCAGTAATTTTTTTTAATATGTTTTTTTCTGTTCCTGTCAATTAGAATAGTCCAAACGTGTAAAAACTTTAATAAGCTCTTGAACTTTCAAGTTTATTGTCAATTAGACTCCTGAGCTTAAATTCTGTTATAAATTGAATGGAACAGTCTATGTTAACACTTAGCTGACAATATGTGGCACTGACTTTGAAACTCTAATGCTTTGAAGAGGTAGTGATTAGTGAAATTAATGTTATTTTACAGTCGAAATGATGATTGTAATTAGATATTGAATTTAGTTGAATATGGTGGGGTGTTTGAAATGGTTGGGTCGTGGGCCTCCCAAACATTATGATTTTCAAGTCACAGCTATGGGTGGCTATCTAAGCGCCGACTATTATGCCATTTTTTGAAGGAATTTGAGTATAGGGGTCTAATTGATGATAAATTTTAAATTTTATGCATTTAATTGAAGTTTTTTAAAACTTAGGAGTCAGTAAGACATTTGGTTGAAAATATAGAGATTTTTTTTGATATTTTTCTAAATACTCATCTAATTTGAAAAAACCTGGAAGATAACGAAACCATTTTTACTTCAAAAAACCATAAGTGAAACTTTTTTTTTCAAATCGGATGAATATTTTTATATTTTTG
>BRYF01000025.1:10683648-10688648 GCA_030159135.1 Actinidia polygama | reverse complement strand
CGTACATAACATTTCACCTAAATTAAAGAAAATATATAGGGCTCATCTCAAATATAAGAGTGGATCATATGTGTTATGTGGGTGAATATAATTACTCTTCCTTCTTTTACAATTTGTTTCAATAAAATTATTTTAGGAAGGTTTGCCTTTAATACAATTTTTTCTTTACCGTTTGAAAAATTACATTGACCTTACATGTTATAATTGATTCTTTAATGGTGGTGACAAACAAAATGAAATTACCTATTTAACCTTAAATGTTAAAAGAAATAACACAAGTGCCCTTAGGGACCTTCTTCCCTAACCCTTTTTTTTATCTCCCTTACAATTCCACCACTACCACCGCCTCTCGGCCATCACCAGATCCACCACTACTGCCTTCTCTTTCTTGGCCTATTATTCTCTTCATCTTCCTCCTCCTATATCTCTTTGATCAACCACCATAGCCTAACCTCCATCTTTACCCTAATGTCATACCCAAACCACCATAATCAAATGATTCGCAACAATTCATAAATGGGCACTAATAGTTTTATGCACACACGTCTTACAGAGAAAAAAAGTGAGAGAAAAGGGAATGAAGGAAGTCAATGTAATTTTTCAAACGTCAAGAGAGAAACAATATTAAAAGCAAATACCAAGGTAGGCCATTATAATTCGTCTATTAATTTATTACATCACAATTATATTTACCTACAATTATGATCGCTTACAACATGATTAACTTAAATAATATATATGGTGAATAGAATGAGTAATGTTAGCTCAACTTAACTTGATTTGCATCACAAATGTCATTTAAAAAAAAATTATTACATGATAATAAATTACTAATTAATCAAATTTCTTTACAAAAACAATCTTACTAATGTAAGTTGAAATTAAACACATTTACTCAACTTTACTTTTGAATTTACTAAACTTAGCAATACATGTACTATGTGGTTGAAATCAGGTCTGGTACTACAGAGCCACGTCTATGATGTGAGGTTGGGTCAGACAGCTGGTTGATTAGATGTGTAAATCAGAGTACGAAATTTAGGAGTTGTCTAAATTTGATATCCCATAACAACAAAAAAAGAGAGTACACAAATGTCCAAATTATATTTGATGGCTCCTGTCCGAAATCCAATATCCTTTACTACCCTAAGATTTTTATGTCCCCATTCCCCGAGGACCTGGTTTTTTGAAGTACAAAAAATAGACTACAAACATGTATAGATGCAATTGAGTAGTGCTATGGGTACCCCAACGTTGCACTCTAAATGTATATCTGGGTGAGGTGGTGCATTTGAATTGGCTGGATGTGGGGTCCACCTAGTCATGTCATCCAATCCAAATGCACAACCTCACCTAGGTGTGCATTTTGGGTGCAACATTGGGTTACTCATAGCATTTTTCAGATACAATTTAAGTATTTTTAATTTTTTGTTTTAAACTTATTTTGATAATTTAAATCGTTTTATTATGTTGTATTATAAATATTTGAAATGCAATAAATTATGTTAATTAGGCCCGATTTAGTATTCGTTTAATACTATTTATAACTTAATAAATAAGTATGTCGCAGAAAATTATATTGATTTAACTTGATATCAATTGATATTTTTCGGTCGTTGATCTGTATTTGATTTGTTACATTATTAAAATTCTGAATAAGATCTACAATATAAACAATTAAAATCATTAAATAAGTTTTAAATAAAATTTAAAATGCTTGAACTGTACCAATCCAATAAAAAAATGAATTGCAGACGAGAGTCGGTCATTCCGCATCTATATATATACCATCCCTTGCCTCTCTTTTTCCTCGTACCTACCATTTCATCTCTCTCTCTCTCTCTCTCTCTCTCTCTTATATGTTTCTACGAGTTTCGCATGCTCTCGTGCAAGCTAGCTTTAAGCTGCATGATAAATCCCAAAAATCCTTATATCTCCTCTATGCTTGCCTCCTTTTTAACCTCTCTGTTATGGTCGTGTTTGGTTTTATTTGGTTTAATTTTCAGATTTAATTTTGTAGAATATTTTTAAAAAAATTATTTTGAGAATAAAAACATTCATTGTTTAGGAAAAATAATTTTTGAGAATTTAAAAACATTGGTTTATTTTTCTAAAATTCGCCTTTTTTCGTAAGAAATTCAGAAAACAAGGTTCTAAAACAATTAATCAAATAATTTTTTGAAAACTATTTTATAAAACTAATTTTGAAAACTGAACCACACAAAGAGTGAGTTGGTGTTCATTGCATATGAAAAGCAAATTATTCAAAAACATAAGTCTAAAAGAACTAAATAACTTCCCAAAATGATTTTTTTTTTGAATTCTTAAAATTATTTTTGACACTTTCAAGTAGAAAACGTAAATTGTGCTGAATATTATGGCACAACTTCAAATACCTCAACAAATAGGTTGAGACAGAGATAGAGAGTATAATATATTTACACTTTCTTAGGGTTTGGGGGGAGGAAGGAGCTCTCTTCAGTCCAGTTCGAGGCAGTTTGAGGGCTGAAAATTCAGCTGCTGACTCGGTGGTTCAAGAACCCATCAAATCATAAGGAGAGATTGATGTGTTTTTGATCGACCGAAGTAGGAGCTGTATTCGGTTGTCACTGTCACGCCTTGGACTGAAGGGAGCTCCCTTTTATTCCTTTGATCTATTTTTACTTGTTTATAAGTTTCCAAAAACACACACTAATATGCACTTTCAATAATATAAGTTAAACACTTCATGTGAACTCTCTTAAATTGATGACTACTAGCTTCTCTTGCTCAATAAATCTAAAAACACGTTATATCTCTACTTTGCATGCCTTACATGGAGATTGAGAGATTGATTTTCGTTACTACTCTAATAAAATATATATATATATAACACTTTCCAAATATACACGGGCCTATTTGTATTTAAATTTTATGCTTTCAATTACACAACATTATATATATATATATATATATATATATATATAAATATATATATAACACTTTCCAAATATACACGGGCCTATTTGTATTTAAATTTTATGCTTTTAATTACACAACATTAATTCTTTCCATGCATTTTGGTGCAGGTATATAGATGTTAAGTCATGCATGGGTTTGGCGGGAGACGTTAATTCAGAAGGGAAGTTCAAGTTGTTCAACCGAGGAGGGCCCACTTAAAATTTCAACTTGCCCTTCTAACTTCTAAGTTGTTGGATAATTTTGAAGTTCACCCTCACAAATTAATATTTAACCCATTTGGTCCACTTTTTAAAATTAATTTTGTAGAATACTTTTTCAGAACAAGAAATATTTATTAATTTTACATATTATTGGTATTTTAAGATAGAATAATTTTTTGATAATTTGAACATATTTCTTTAATAGTTTCTAAAAATATATATTATTTTTTTAAAATCTTTCCAAAAAATAATATTTTGCAAACGATTAACTAAACAAATATTCAAAAATTATTAATTATATAAAAATAATTCTGAAAACTGGAGAAAATAAATATGAAAGTTTTCACATTGCCATTACCTTTTTTTTTAATTATTAAACCCATATTAAAAAAGGGGTAACCACCTTATATTTGTCATCTTATACTACTATTCTTTCTTTGCATTCAATATGACTGCAAGATTAATAATTCCTCCAGTTCTTTTAGTGCGATTACAAGCGAAGCTAACATGTATTGCTTCAAAATGTAAAAGGTCGTTGAATAGGGTTAATTTCAAGGTCAGAGCTGGATCTTATATAATTATGAGATAATATTATAATTTTATTTTTTAGTTGGGTGAAAATAGTTTATTTTTTTCTTTTGGGGGTTATAGTGTAATTTTTTTTAAATTATATTATTTTTTTTTCTTCCACTGTGGTCAATTGACCCACTTGTCGCTTATTCTGTCCCTTATTCTCTCCACTTGGTTAGTTTTGAATAAAAATTAAATATTAACAATTGATATTACTTTTAGTTGGTACTTTTATTTAATTATGTGGCCCCACTAGATAAGAATCTTGGCTTTGTTGTAACAATTTTGCCTCTTTGCAAGTTTGTTGACTGATAACTAACCTCGATCCAACTTAAAGATTGGTTATTGATAATGGCTGATTTTGCTGATTCGATTTTTGTTTTCAATGAAGTTTGTTTGGAATTTCTTCTAAACCTTTCATTTTTAAACAAGGCAATCTTAAATGAGAAATTCTACCATTTTAGAATTTAGATCAATAAGTTAAATCGGTTGCATCGTCCAATTGTCCTCTTATTAAGATTTTTGTCACTACGGGTTGATGGCATGGAGCGGCTATAACGCTTGGTTTGACACTTGAGCATCTATGAAAAGTTTTTATAATTTAAAATAAATGATTGAGAATTTTTTTTATTTGAATTCTGAATCACTGTAATACTGTAAATAAAACGGTACCTATTTATGCATGAAGGATATTCTTGTGCCCAGTTTACATGGTAGGTTTTGAGGATGAGATTGAACTATTAGTTTTGTGGGGGCTTAGTATAACATGTTCGAAGGCAAAAATTAAACTTCGGATTAGTAGTTAATTGCGAATGTTAATTCAAAAAATGAAGAATTAAAAATTCCATGAAAGATGGTGTGAGTTCGTAATCCATTCTTATGGGGTTAATTATCATTGGATTACTAATTTTGTTAAATTGAAATCTCTTGTCAAACATGCTTTTAGATATCAAATAAAGGTTACTAAACCATCATTGCCGCCAACAGCCACCATTGCCAACGACTTTTGCTGTTCAGATTGTCACAATTTGCTTCCGTTGCCGTCTCACTGCCATTGAGATTTTTTACAGTCCGCGCGACTTCTAGCAGGATTGCTAAATTTTGCCTTACATAAATATTTTTTGAAATATGCTGTAATTGTGGACTTTGAAAGAATTATTTTTCCACCTATATTGAAGAGGTAGTTACCAGGAAATAAGTTTGAAAATGTTAAACGAGCATGTACAATCCCTATATTTTTTAGTAGACTTCTAGGTAAAAGTTATGTAG
>BRYF01000025.1:10673648-10676148 GCA_030159135.1 Actinidia polygama | reverse complement strand
TGGTTTGTCTCGACTAAGAGAATCAAAACATAATTACAAAAAAAAAAAAGGCATAGATTCCTGGCTAAGACCTGAACAATTAACCTATCAATATTTACTAAATCCTATAAATTCATAAACTCAAAAGTTTTATGAACTAAAATCATCTAATTTAATAGGGAGTCATGCATTTTATAAGCATTTTACTCTTTTCTTTTAAAATAATTTTTTTTAAAAAATACTTTTTTTGGTTTTAAACAATAAAATTATATATACATATATTTTTAAAATTTTACTATTTTCCACTGCCTTCTAGAACATTGAAATTCTACGGTTTGATGTTTTAACCATTAAAATTATTTTTTTAAATTTTTTATGTTTTTGACCATCAACATCAAGCCGTCGACGCCACGAGTTCATATCCTCTAAGTGTGTCCGAGGTGAAGTGTTTTTAGAGTGTACAAAACGATGTAGTTTTGTATACTTCAAGAACAAAACGACATCGTTTTAATTAATCATAAATGTCTTTTCATGGTCAGTATCAAAACGACATCGTTTTGTCCTTGAAATGGACAAAACGGCGTTGTTTTGTACACTCCAGAAACACTTCACATTGGGCGCAGTTTAGAGAATCCGAATCCCGATGCCACCGCCTAAAACAATATATTTTTACTGTTTGCTTTTTTTTAATAAAATAATGTTACTGTTTTGAGGTGGTGGGGCTAGTAAACAGTAGTCTACAATTATGGGGATAGCTGAATTATCTAGCTCAATTTACCTAATGAGTAGTGATAGGTACACACTACTTTTTATTGTGTATAAGATATACTCATTTTTATTCTCTTACAAAATAAGTGGGACTCGTCTTAATTAGAGTTTTCATGTTTTTATAAAAATTCTAATTAGGGCGAGTCTCACTTATTTGTGAGAAAGCAAAATGGGTGTATCTTGTACACACCCACTTTTGGGTGTGTACCAATCATTATTCTTACCTAATTTAGTTATCATGGTTATTAATATTTTTTATCTTTAGTCAGCTTTTTTTATTATTTAATTCAAATCTTATACTTTTTTTTTAATTTTTCTTACCTATAGGAATTTCAAAATTAATGTAGAATTTTTCATTAAATTTGAAAATAAAAATTCCATTAAGAAAATCAATATTCTTAATCGCCAAACGATTATAAAATCTTAATCAAACCATGTAAAAAAAAAAGAGTTCACTTAAAATAAAAAAAAATAAAACAAAAATCAAAGCAGCTAAATTAGTTCAAGTTAACACAAACTGGGCATAAAAACTCTATATGTTTTTGTCAGTCTTCAAAATCAATCTTGCAGAATACATGTTTTGAAAATATTTTTAAGAACAAAAATATTAGTTGATTTCACGTAAGTGACAATGAGTTTTTAGAATGTGAATACATATTTTTTTTAAAATGCATTATTTTTTGAAACAATCACAAAAAATAAGTTTAAAATATTATAACTAAATAATTTTTTTTTAAATTTATTTTTCAAAATAAATTCTGAAAACTGAACCAAACATACCTTTTCCTTTCATATCAAATAAGGGGTAAAAGTATTGGAATATCTAGAAAAATAAAATTAGTATTAATATCGTAAAGAGACTAGCAAAATCCGTGCTATACACTGATAAAAAATATAAAAGCCCATTAATTAATTTAATATACAAACGATAATGATGAGAACAAAATTGCCTTTTGTGCATATATTGAAAATTTATAAATTTTATGTTTAAACTAACTAATTTTAATGAGATATTAATAGTATTTTTTTAAATTTTTTTTAAAAATTATAAAAAAATTTAATAAATATGATATGATATATATATTGTGATACGTTTTAGTTAGACAAATCACATTAAGATATTATTAAAATATTTTATATTTAAATTGATAATTTATTTTTAGATGAAATTTAATATAAAAATCAAACAAATAAGATGCTATTAATATATTTTTCATTTAAGATGATATTTATTTTTTTTTATATTTATTAAAAAAAATTGAACGAAGTTTGTTCACAAAAAATCAGTCGGCAATAATAATGATAATAATAATAATAATACTTATATATGTGTCCGCCGCCCACGCATTGAAATTGATAGCCCCAATGCAATGAGCACCTTCTCAAATCACTAGAATTTTTCTACGTTTGGAAGACTTTCCACCACGCGTTCACGCGTCATCTTCCTATTGGCCACAATTAAACTGCTTCCGAATCCACTTGTAATAAACACGCGCCGACGCCACATGTCCTCTCCTCACACGGTTTCTAACGCCCCATGCAATTTAGGCTCAATCAGTTTATTTAAATGTTTTGACTGTCTTTTTTACTTAAAATAAATAAAAAAATTAATTAGAGTTGATTTTTTTATTTTTTTATTTTTTTTATTTGGTTATTTTTATCTAAAGTAAAGCTAAAAAAGTCAAAAGCCAAAAAATCTTAATTTTTTTTAATAATAAACTTAAAAAAAGCTTGACTTTTAAGCATTATTAAA
>BRYF01000025.1:10613648-10616148 GCA_030159135.1 Actinidia polygama | reverse complement strand
TACAACAACGGGTCAGGCTTGACCCAAATCGTTATCCACTACCTATGTCCAAACCAATCCATTGGACTGGATCACTATGGTAACAGTCTTGGCCGCTATGGTAACTGTCTTGGCCACTATAGTAATGAACTGATCCAGGCTAGACCTGCCCAATCCGTTTTTTTTTTACTTTTTTTTTCTTTCTTTTTTTAATTAAATTTTGGTGACATTCAGACATATTTTGTAATCAATGTAAAGTTATATTTTTTAAACATGTTTATTTTCTTTTAATGTTATAAATATTTTTTTATTATTTAAAAAATATTAAGAATTGCAAATTATATTTTAATAATTTATAATAACAATGTATTTTTATTGAACAATAAATTAAAAATTGGCTAAACAAACAGAAGAGTCAAAGAGATTGTGCTTAGCCCTCTTGGGTGTCTTAAAATGTCGTCTGTTTTGTTTTTCAGCTCTTAAGCGTAAAAGCCTATCGGATCAGCACTTTACTCGGAAGTCCGAGATCGAATCCACAGGGAAATTTGTTAGCACAGTTTATAAGTTGTAAATATAACTTTGAAGAAAGAAAAATTGTTTGATTTGAAAAAAATTTGTAAAGAAAGATTTTGCTTGTTTCAAAAATAAAGAAATGGTATGATCTAAATACTTGGTTTTTATTCTTTCGTTAGATTTCCTAATTTCTCTCTCTTCTTATGTACGCAATCAATTTCAAGGCATGATGAGTTTGATTAGAAAATTTGGCAATGAATTTATTTTGTGTCTAAAAATGTGTTTTAAAAATTGACAATAATTTTTATCAAATTTTAAACCCTTAAAATGCAATTGATATAAGTCCTAAGTTATAACAAGGAATCTTGTATAACCTAATCTTAGATTTATACAATTCAAGTTTTAATCTTTGTTGTAAAATTGTTCAATTTTAAACAACTCTTTTAAATTTGTGAAATAAAAGAAAAAAACTAGTTTGTCTACGATTGAATTAAAACTTTGTATTTAGATCAAACTAATTGATTTTAGCCTATCATATTTAATTAAAAATTTGACATGTTTTGTTTTATATTAAATTTGATATGTAGTTAAAAGCTTAAAGAAAATTAACTACTTGACAGATAAGTAAATTAAGCAGTAAAATCAACCGAGAGGGAGGTAGAACCGTCCCATCTGATTGTGTAAGCGATAATGTAAAGCGATATTTAAAGCAGAAACTATAGTAATAATATCAACCTAAATTGGGGTATAACCGCCAAATCTGGTCATATAAGCGATAAAGTAAAAAGCAATAATTAAAGCGATAAAGTAAAGCAAAAATTATAATAATAATATCAACCTAGATTGGGGTATAACCGCCAAATCTGGTTATATAAGCGATAAAGTAAAGCATAAATTAAACAGAAGTTTTACTCAGAATAATTAAACTGACTCGTGTATATATCTCTCAAAAGGAATTACAAGTAATTGAAAATTAAAAATTAAAAAATAAAAAAAATAAAAAAACTAAGAACGCGAAGAACACGAAGAACGAAAAAAAAATTAAAGTTTTAAAAATAAAAGAAAACTTAAAACTTGTTAAAAACTAAAGATTTTTGATTTTCAAACTTTTCAAAATTCTAGATTTTTTTTCTCTAAAAAACTTATTTTTTTCAAAAGCCAAACCCTCCTATTTATAGAGAATTTTACAGTGTGAACTCGTCACGAAAATATCTTCATATTTGAGGCGGTTACTATTCACGATTTTTTTTTTTTTAAAGCTGGACCGGTCGGGCTTCTCTTGGACCGGTCCAGGAATGGACATTGGCCATTTTTCTTGGTCTTTGGCCAGGTTTTTCTTCAATTCTTTTCGCCCATTTTGCTCCTTTTTACCTGAAACTATCGTACAAAACTCTTTGCGCAAAACGACACTTAATTTAACTATTTAATATGCATTTTAATGCTAAAATATAATATAATTCGACTACAAATACCTAATATTATGTGTTTATCAAACTCCCCAACTTGAATGTTGCTAGTCCCTTAGCAACTAAACTAACTTAGTGTATATAAAAAATTATATATATATATTTTAACTTTAATCAGTGGTTTATAAATCATTTATTAACATAGCATGTACATAATCTATTTGCAAATATATGAATGATGCAACAAATTTGAAAATCATATTCATGAATCACTTTTGATTCAATCAAATATTATATCAATTGATTTTAGTTAAGCAATCATGTATTCATTCTATCCATTCAAATCGAGTCTCAACTTCAAGTCTCACATGGGTATGTCACTCACAATAAAATCACACATCTACAATTCTAGGCTCAATCCCATAAGCATGTTTTTATGACATGGATTCCAATGAAATTTCATGCTTTTAGTAACGCTCAATATATAGATGATATGTTCTATGAGAAGGACATAAAAATATAGACATAAACAAATTATACATGGATTTTTTTTTCAATTCAATTCATATCAAATGGCATCACTAAAGTCAACATGGACTTTG
>BRYF01000025.1:10603648-10606148 GCA_030159135.1 Actinidia polygama | reverse complement strand
ATGTAAAGCGATATTTAAAGCAGAAACTATAGTAATAATATCAACCTAAATTGGGGTATAACCGCCAAATCTGATCATATAAGCGATAAAGTAAAAAGCAATAATTAAAGCGATAAAGTAAAGCGAAAATTATAATAATAATATCAACCTAGATTGGGGTATAACCGCCAAATCTGGTTATATAAGCGATAAAGTAAAACATAAATTAAACAGAAGTTCCACTCAGAATAATTAAACTGACTCGTGTATATATCTCTCAAAAGGAATTACAAGTAATTGAAAATTAAAAAAAAAATAAAAAAAATAAAAAAACTAAGAACGCGAAGAACACGAAGAACGAAAAAAAATTAAAGTTTTAAAAATAAAAGAAAACTTAAAACTTGTTAAAAACTAAAGATTTTTGATTTTCAAATTTTTCAAAATTCTAGATTTTTTCTCTCTAAAAAACTTAATTTTTTCAAAAAGCCAAACCCTCCTATTTATAGAGAATTTTACAGTGTGAACTCGTCACGAAAATATCTTCAAATTTGAGGCGGTTACTATTCACGATTTTTTTTTTAAAGCTGGACCGGTCGGGCTTCTCCTGGACCGGTCCAGGAATGGAAAGTGGCCATTTTTCTTGGTCTTTGGCCAGGTTTTTCTTCAATTCTTTTCGTCCATTTTGCTCCTTTTTACCTGAAACTATCGTACAAAACTCTTTGCGCAAAACGACACTTAATTTAACTATTTAATATGCATTTTAATGCTAAAATATAATATAATTCGACTACAAATACCTAATATTATGTGTTAATCAGATTGATTTTATTTATTGGTAAATAATATCAAATATATTGATTAAAAATTAAAATAATCAAACAACTAAAATAAATTTAAAAGTTGAGATTTATATCACTATAGTTAAGTACATCCCAACTGTGTCTAAGTATTTAAAAAATTTAATGCGTGATAAAACACTAGTTGTTTGTCTACTTATGTTAGCTATTGCACTCCAAACACTCCCAATGTTCTTACCTTGTACGCTACTGATTGAAGTAGAAGGTGTAGAAATGGTGGTGGAAGTCGTGCGTTGTGTGAAATATTTTATTTCGTATATGTTATATAGTATAGTTATAGCTGCTTTAACATCATTACTGGTAAAGTTTAGATTTATATTTAATAATTTATTAATAGCGGTAATAAAAAATTCTACACCTGTTAATTTAACCACAGGGTCCATTACAGCTGCTAACGCAAACAAGTAAGGCAATTTGTTCTAATATTTAAAAAAAAATTATTTTTATTACAACACAAGCATCTTTAAATATAAGTTTTTCCTATGTTAACTAGAAAGCAAACTATGGGGTGGGGTGGGGGGTGAAATATGTTTGCTACAGTTAATAATCAATTAAAAATTTATGTTAACAATAGATTAACTATGCACTCTAATCTACAATAAATATATAAGCAATAAAGAGAAAAGAGAAAATAGTGTAAATGATTTATAGTGGTTCATCGAATCTTTGCCTACGTCCAATCTTCAAGTTCTCCTTAGATGTTCACTATCTTCAAGCTTATGAGTGATTGAAAATCTTTACAATCACTAGAATACTTGTAGTCGTCAAGAGAATCCTTCCCTTGAAAATTATACAATCACTCAAAGTGATATTCTCAAGAATGAAGTAATTGTAGTAGTAACAAAAGCTCACCAACTCTAGATAAAAGATAAATACAAAAAAAATTTCTTTCTAGAGTGATCTTTCTCTCTTTGATCTTACAAATAAAGCTCTCAAAAAATGATAAAGGGATTGAAATATTAAATACATAAGTAGATGAATTTTTATAGCACTTTAATAACTTTCCAACAATCCCAAGGATTGAATTTATAAATCAAATTCTGAATATAGTCGTTGCTACATTAAATGCTTCTAATCTAACCTTTCTGAATGAATCTCAGCCTTTCAATCTTGATTTGGACGTGTAGGATCAAAAATTTTCCAATGATGTTGTTTTGATTTTCTAATGAGCTTTCCATTCCTTTTAATGAAGGTATCATTAACTTCGGTCAACCAAACTTCAACTTTAGTCGAGGTTGCTCTAGTTTTTCAGTGAACCCTCAATTCTTCATTTGAAGATTTAACTAGCTTCGGTTGACCGAAACTTATCTTCGTTCAAGATTTTGATTAACTTTGGTCAACCAAACTTTAACTTCGGTTGATGTTGCTCTTTATTTTCAGTAAACCCTCATTTTTTTTATTTGAAAATCTGTTTAACTTCGGTCGACAGAAACTCAACTTTGGTCGACTTTACTGTTTGATTCTAGTGAAACCTTAATTTTTATTTGAATCTTCGGTTGAGGTTCTCCATCTTCGGTCGACAAGTTCGGTTGTGATAGTAGCAACAATTTCACTGTTTTCTCCAAAGACCTATGTTTTTAACCACCCAATATGAGTTTAAGCGATAGTTTAATACTTCTATAAGTTTCATTTGCGTGAAATCATTGATTATGACTTGTAGAAAG
>BRYF01000025.1:10581148-10591148 GCA_030159135.1 Actinidia polygama | reverse complement strand
TCTCTCTCTCTCATATATATATACACTTTTAAATATCTAGATATTTTGTAACTTTTCTCTATAAATAGAGAGGCTAGGGTTGAGGAGAAAAAAAGGAGGATGCCAAGTTAGTAGTTTTGAGCTATTTCTCTCTCAAGTTTTTAGTTTAGTTTAGGAGTAGATTAAATTAGATAATTTTTAATTTCAAGCCTTGTAATATTTTATTTTCTTGCACTTTCTTGTATTTTTCTTACAACTAAACATTTTTATTATTCAAGTCAATTTTAGATTTAACTCTCTATATGCTTTATTTACATTTGTTACATGCTTAACTAGTTATTCAAATTGTGTTCAAATGTGAAAATCATAAAAGGAATCCAAGGATTTAAATGAAGGCATCTCATGAACTTATTGCTATATTTTTCTAGACTTTTAAATTCTTAGTAATTGCATGTGGATATCTTAGAAAACTTAGATTATTGACTAAGTTTGGGGATTTTAATCACCCAAGTCGATGGTATTAATTTATGACCCTTCACTAGAAAATTAATCCACAATTACTAGAAATTCATTTTCATCAATTGATTGCAAGATGCCTTAGAAAACTTAGGTTATTGACTATGTTTAGCTAATTCAATGCCCAAACCACAAATTTGGTATTGATCCTTGTTGAATCGTTGGTATTAATATTTGATTTTCCATTGAACATATATCTAGTTTCAATTGCTTGAGAATTATTGATTTTCAAAGTTTAATCATCCGAATCAAACAACTCTTAATTGTTGTGTTTGATTTGAGTATAGACCTCATTGAAAATCTTGGATGAATTGAACGATTTAATCAATTGAACCCAATTCCCTTTTAATTGCTTTACTTTTAAATGCCTAGTTATTAAACCATCAAAAATTCAAAAGATTTTCGGTCACCTTTTTTTTTTTTTTTAAATTTTAGATTTAATTCTCCTTTAATTGAAAATCAAACCAAGTTAGCTTAGTGTGAGTTTAGTGTCAATAGCCTATATTTGGCTTGGTCTTTGAGGAATACGATTCCGGACTTCTCGGATAAAACTACAACCGTCAACCGTGCACTTGCGGATAAATAGAGCACCTTTTGGCACGAGTCAAGTTTTTGACGCTATTGTCGGGGACCAAAGGCATGAGGCAAGCACTAACAAGATTTGGGGTAGAATAGCAATTAGTGGATTGAATCTCCATCAATCTACCACAACGGATGAATCTTCGGCTTAGGCCATTGGTAACTTCGTTTCATGTTTTGTTATGTGATACCATGATAGATTTTGTTTCCTTCTTTTTCTCTTTATTTTAGATTTGTTTTGTTTGATTTGTATAATTTTTGTTTTGATCTACAAAAAAAAATAAAAATTTGAACCGGTTCACCAAGAACAGAGAGATTTTCAAGAATCTCTCTCGTTCTCTCTCTCTCTCTTCGAAGAAAAGTTCTCTAAAATAATAATAATAAATAATAATAAAATAAAATAAAATAAAATATTTATTCATGTCATTGCAATCTTGTGATGAGACACGTTGCCTCATGCACTAAACTAAGTTTGAATGAATGATTGATTCATCTTTGTGTCGTGATGAAGTGCGAGTTTTTGTCATAAATCCATCATAAGAGAGAGTCTACATCGTTGTACACTATCATGCTATATGACATCTTACGTATCGTTAGTGTGCATGCGTATCCTTATAAGGTGGAGATTGTACCTTATGAGTTTAGAGCCTAATGATCATTTTTTGGAGTGAATTTACATTTACTCAAGGATACTTTGTTGATATCTATTAATTGAATAGTTTCGTTACTCTTGATTTCGATTTGCGTGTTGAGTAGTAGTTGGAATACTTGACACCTTATACTTTCTTGAGGTTTTGACTTGATATTTTTCGGATTCGAGGTTGTGGCCATTTCATTTCTTTTGAACCGTTCAATTTTATGTTTTTATCTCGATACTCGTATACACATAATCTTGTAATGTATGTCAATGCTAAGTTAATGCATTGCTTCTAAGTCTGTGAAGTTGTATGGAGTTGAAAAGAAAAATAAGACAAAAGAAAAAGATTTTTTTTAAAAAAAAAAAAGTGGAAGAAATTGAAAAGTCTAATATTGTTGAAAAGTAAAAAATAGGAAGTGAATGCATATTGTTCATCCTGTGTAGTGCGTAATGCACGTATTGATATTCTATTACCACTTTCCCTCTCTCTACTCATGACTCTTCTTTCACATGGCCTTAGTATATCCGGAATTGCATGAGTCATTAATTCTTTTGAGTATAAGTTTGTACATGTCAATTCTCTAATTGTTATTTGAACCGTGAATATCCTTTCACGAAGCTATGCCAAATCGATACACCTACAGTTTAGCGGCTTTTTATGATGGAAACTGCTCGTTTTGTATGTCTTATTCATTTACTCTTTTGACGAGCTTTCATTGAGAGAACCTTGTGTGTTCATATTTTGAGTTGAGTGTATGCCCTGTGAGACTTGGAATTGAAGCATAAAGGATATAATTGCATGAGTTGAGACGGTAGAGTTACATGTCATTGATAGTGCATTTCAATGTGATTTCTTTTCTTTGATGTTTTATGCCTTTATCTTGTATGATTCATGATTTGGGGGGATCGAGATTTCTTTTGAATGGTGTTATTGCATCTCAGTTGTATCTCTACTATCTTCTTGACATGACACAGGTCGATGTTTGTGGGTGTCATCACTGGAAACCCTCACGAGACACCACTCGTCCACTAGGGGTAACCTAGGGGTTTAAAAGGCTTGGTGCATAAGCTAAATGCATTTGTGACTCCTACGAAAATGGAGATTATCCTGTCTTTGATAGTTTTCTAGGGACTGGCAAAATGCAAGTTGGTGTGTGTGATTACACCATAAAAGTGTAATTATAAACCTTTAATTCGCAATTTGTTAGACTTAGATTAGCGTTAATTTCTTTATTTTAGTTAGATGTTTGATTTATTATGCTTTGTGTGTGTTTTGTAGGTATTCAGAGCTAAAACGAGTCAAACCGGTTCACCCAAAATATTTGAATCGGTTCATCAAGAACAGAAGGTTGCCAAGATAAGTCAAACCGGTTCATTCCAACAAGTCAAATCGGTTCATCAAGGACAAAAAAGTCAGTGAGCAAATTAAACCGGTTCACCACAAATATTTAAACCGGTTCATTTAGAATAAAAGTGCTGACAAAAGACAAAACAACCATTTTTTTTTCTCTCTACCACAACCACTTTTTCCTCTCTCTCTATCTTACATTTCTCACTCTTTCCCACATCAACTTTATCACTCTTTCCCATGTAATCTCTCTCTCCCCCTCTCATATATATATATACATATGTATATATATAAATATCTAGATATTTATATATGTAATATATATATATATATATATATATATATACTTTTAAATATCTATATATTTTGTAACTTTTCTTTATAAATAAATAGATAGGCTAGGGTTGAGGAGAAAAAAAGGAGAATGCCAAGTTAGTAGTTTTGAGCTATTTCTCTCTCAAGTTTTTAGTTTAGTTTAGGAGTAGATTAAATTAGATAATTTTTAATTTCAAGCCTTGTAATATTTATTTTCTTGCACTTTCTTGTATTTTTTTTACAACCAAACATTTTTATTATTCAAGTTAATTTTAGATTTAACTCTCTATATGCTTTATTTACATTTATTACATGCTTAACTAGCTATTCAAATTGTGTTCAAATGTGAAAATCATAAAAGGAATCCAAGGGTTTAAATGAAGGCATCTCATGAACTTATTGCTATATTTTTCTAGACTTTTAAATTCTTAGTAATTACATGTGGATATCTTAGAAAACTTAGATTATTGACTAAGTTTGGGGATTTTAATCACCCAAGTCGATGGTATTAATTTATGACCCTTCACTAGAAAATTAATCCACAATTACTAGAAATTCATTTTTATCAATTGATTGTAAGATGCCTTAGAAAACTTAGGTTATTGACTATGTTTAGCTAATTAAATGCACAAACCACAAATTTGGTATTGATCCTAGTTGAATCGATGGTATTAACACTTGATTTTCCATTGAACATATATCTAGTTTCAATTGCTTGAGAATTATTGATTTTCAAAGTTTAATCATCCGAATCAAATAACTCTTAATTGTTGTGTTTGATTTGAGTTATAGACCTCATTGAAAATCTTGGATGAATTGAACGATTTAATCAATTGAACCCAATTCCCTTTTAATTGCTTTACTTTTAAATACCTAGTTATTAAACCATCAAAAATTCAAAAAAAATTCGGTCTCCTTTTATTTTCTTTTTAAATTTTAGATTTAATTCCCCTTTAATTGCAAATCGAACCAAGTTAGCTTAGTGTGAGTTTAGTGTCAATAGCTTATATTTGGCTTGGTCCTTGAGGAAATACGATTTCGGACTTCCCGGATAAAACTACAACCGTCAACCGTGTCCTTGCGGATAAATAGAGCACCTTTTGGCGCTAGTCACTTTCATGAAAGCACGTCGCTTGATTCAAAAGGGAAGTCAAGCATTCTTATGTAGTGTTGCTGACACGCATGTCGCCCCACCATCCTTAGAGAATATCCATATTGTCCAGGAATTCCCTGATGTCTTTCTAGAGGAGTTACCTGGTTCCTTAGTGGACTGAGAGATTGAATTTTATATTGATCTATTCCAGGTACTAGACCCATTTTCAAAGCCCCCTATCGTATGTCACTATTAGAGTTAAAAGAACTAAAGGTTCAACTTCAAGATTTGTTAGACAAAGGATTCATTCGTCCGAGCGTTTCATCTTGGGGTGCGCCTGTGTTGTTTGTACAGAAAAAGGATGGAACGATGAGGCTATGTATAGACTATCGAGAATTGAACAAAGTCACCATTAAGAACAATTACCCATTGCCAATGATAGATGATTTGTTTGATCAACTTCAGGGTGTCCAAATATTTTCAAAGATAGATTTGAGATCGGGATATCACCAACTAAAGGTTAGATTGAGTAACATAGAAAAGACAGTTTTTCGAACTAGATACGGCCACTATGAATTTCTTGTCATGCTATTCAGAGTCACCAATACGCCAGCAACATTTATGGATTTGATGAACTGGGTATTTAAACCATTCCTTGATGAATTTGTTATAGTATTTATTGACGATATCTTCGTGTATTCCAAAAGTTTTATAGAACATGAATAACACTTAAGGATGGTTTTGCAAACCTTGCGAAGTAGGAGGTTGTATGCCAAATTGAAGAAGTGTAAGTTTTGGCTATCGAGCGTGACTTTTCTTGGACACATCATTAGTGTGGATAGAGTGTCTATTGATCCTCATAAGGTCGAAGCCATTGTAAATTAGCCGAGGCCAACGAATGTGATAGAAGTCAAAAGTTTCATGGGTTTAGTTGGGTACTACCGAAGATTCATGAAGGATTTCTCCAGAATTGCAATTCCTTTGACGCAACTTACGCGAAAGAATGTCCCATTTGAATGGAATGATAAATGAGAGAAAAGTTTTCAGATATTAAAGAAGCGATTAGTATCCGCACCGATCTTAGCCTTACCTTCTGGAATAGATGGCTTTACGATCTACAGCGATGCTTCACATCGAGGGTTAGGATGCGTTTTGATGCAACATGAAAAGGTGATTGCTTACGCCTTGAGACAATTGAGACCACATGAGAAGAATTACCCACACTCATGACTTAGAGCTAGCCGCAGTAGTGTTCGCCTTGTAGATTTGGCACCACTATTTGTATGGAGTAACATATAAAGTCTTCACTGACCACAAGAGTTTGAAGTACCTGTTCACTCAGAAAGAGATGAACATGAAACAACGAAGATGGCTTGAGCTGATTAAAGATTACGACATACTTATCTAGTATCACCTGGAAAAAGCTAACGTTTTAGCTTATGCCTTAAGCAGGAACTCGACAGTCAATTTAGCATGTCTCATTACGTCGCAAGTCTTTGTTTGTCGAATTAGAAAGAGCAGAGATCGAAGTGGTTGCACCGAATACCAACGCGATGCTCACAGCCATGACTACCCAACCGACGTTGATGGAAGTTGTAAGACTACGACAACTGGAATCACTGTTGGGGGGTAGAAGTATGGAGGATTAGAGATATTTATAGAGAATATTTTTGGGCTCATTTGACCAAAATACCCTAAAACTAGCTGTTTATAGTTGTTGTAGAGGGGTATTTAGGTCATTTATAACTCAATTATTATTTTACTTCCAAAAGTAACCGTTATATCACTGTTGGGGGATAAAATTATCCAAAAAGTAAAAAAAAGTACAAAAAGAGTGTTATATCACTGAGTAACAACAGTCTGCTGAGACGTGACATCATATGTTTACTATTAAAATATAACATTTTCATAAACGAATGAGTGTTTGTCCAGTGGTATGGTTCTAGGCGCAAGGGGGAGAAGTCGCGAGTGTTTATTTATAAAATCTAATATTTTCATAAATGAATAGTATTTGGTCCAGTGGTATGAATCTCGCTCCCTCAAAAAAATTATTTTTTTCGGAGGGATGTTTGGCGGACTGGAATGGGTAGGTTAACGATCCGAACAAACGGTTTGGATTGGATTGGCTATGAAGGCGGGCTGGATTAGGTTGCGGCCACTATTTGGCCGGGATGGATGGCGAGTTGGTCTTCGCGGAGGCTGCCCAGCCCGTGATTGCTTGAAAATAGGGTTCGGTCCGGGTCCAAGCTCAGACGATCGGACAACGTGGAGACTTTTTTTCTCCCTCTTTGGATGTTCTATTGTGATGGTTGTGTTTCTTGGGATTACTGTACACTTGCGGCAGTGGTGTTCGACTTTCTCACGTAGTTGAATCTCATATAATTCTCATGATACTTGTAAACAAACTCTCTTACTGATTGAGTCAAAAGAAAATTTTATGGCTGAACTGGACGGGATTTCAATTGGCTGTTCCAGAACATTTGGTCCTAGTTGGTCCAGGTTGTGTTGGGAGGGAATTATGTGTTGTGTCCATCGGGAACCTAGAGTTTTAGCTGGAACTGTCAGTTGAACCATGAATTCTATGGGGTCTGATCGGAAATTATAAGAACCATATTGCATACATACATATATAATATAACTTGACTTGAATTATAACCTTTTTGTGACCTTGTGGCCCATGTCTAGTAAATTCCGAAATTGTTAAGGTACTGATTTTAGTAAACATATAAGCAGATGACCAGAATATTAACTAGCTTAAATAAGTATTTGGTCTTTATTTCACATGATTACAGTTGGACGAAAACTAAAATTAGTTAAAATACCAATTTGCTGCTCCTATTGGATACTTGTTCTTGCTCTTTTTGTGGACTGCATCATAATTGCTCATGTAATTGCCTAGTTTTTTGTCCTTGTAGTATCTTTTGTCTTCTAGAATTAATAATTGGACAAAATATTTGGGGAAGAAACTAAAAATGAAATCGAAAATCTAAATTATTATTCAATTGCAGAAGCAAGTCTAACCCATATGAAAAACACGCCTAATTTCATCGTAAGAGACCTTTTCATTTTAATACTTTCATGTGAGTTTGCTATTAATTTCGATTGAATGGAATGTTCCCTGGAAGAATATAGCTACTTCTGTCTGCAATCATTTGCAAAGGCTGAGAGTAACCAAGATTTTTTCTCACTATGATATTGTGTTTTTTTCTTCTTATTTGCCTAAACATAAATTTGCAATTACTTGGGGGTCTCTTTTTCGCAATGCCTTGGTATTTTCTAGTAGACACGGCACCTTTTTCGAGCAATATGAAGCTTACGAATTTAGATATTTTGTGCCACTTGTTCATATGACGCAAGCTGGAGATGTTTGTGATTTTTGGATGGTCCAGTTTTTATGGTTATCACAGAAAGAATTGATTGATACGTTGAATTAAACGCTTGCCCTAGATTTTGGCAACCTTCATAAATTAGCCTCTGAAGCACAGTTCCAATTGTACAAGTTTGAATTTGATTTGTCAGCATCTTGATATCAATGACCTCTAAATTATTAGCCTCTGCTCACGGTTTCTTAATATTTACATGAGAGAGACATAGCAGACATGAAGTCTTTATTTTACGCAAGTATAACGATCAAAATGGTTTTAAACTTTCAAAATTATTCAGTGACTAAAATTCAAAGGAGGTTGACTTCAAAGGACATTGAAACTTTTGTATAAAATTTTCTTCAAAGGAGGTTGAATCTTTTGTAAACCTCCCATTTGATTGGAAGTGGAAACTATCTCCCACACCATTATTTATTTGTATATTTGTGATAATTTTTCTGACTTGTCAGATGAAAAATACTATCCCCTAGTTTTTTGGTACAGGTTTTAGTCACATTGAGTGTTTGGCATCTTACCTTATGGCAATTTACCCCAAATTCAATGGAGGCACGAGCCGGACTAACCGTTTGGGGATCGGTTTTACTTGATTTCCGCCCATTGGATGTGGATATGGTAGGAGTAGTGAAATTCCCGTTTGGGTATGGTTTGCCTATCCCATAATCAAATACCCGAACCCGATGTTATTTAATACATTTACAATTTTATGTCTAAGTTGGATATTTTTATGTTATATCATTATTTTTTTTATGAACTAGGTTCGAATTTGAGATTGTATTTTGAGATTGGAATTTTATTTTATTTTTTTATATTTGGGTATACTTGAAGTTAACCAGTACTTAATTGGGTTTGGATTTTGTAGTTATGAATCATATTCATTGGGTATTGGATACGGGCATGGGGATGGAGGTAGGTTTCGGTATTGGGGATGAAAGGAGGTCCCCCGATCTATTTCCTACCCATTGCAATCTTATACCTACCTCTCCAAAACTATGTTGTCAATTGGAGCCTCGTAGACTCGGTACAGCCTTTCCTTTAATGATTTGTATATTATTAATCTTTTATTTCAGATAACTACGAGTGCCAAAGGTAAAGTATGCCGTATGATTTTGAATTTGAAAATGATTGTCTTGTATGTGAACATTACTTGTAACTTTTTTTTTTTTGATTAATCACAGAGTGTCCTAGACAGGCCTTTGGGCCTACCCGGACTAATATTTGTGCCCTGAGCAGCTAGCACTTCACACCTCAGGATGTAAACGCGGATATGCGACGCAGCCACCAGGAATCAAACGCGATACTTCCGAGTGTTAGCTCGTGTGCCTGGCGTCCTCCCGAAGCGACTGCGCCTTTTACCCGGAGGCGGGAGTGAGAATCGAACTCAGGACCTAAGTCCTGGTAAGACCGCCCTTTATCACTTGGGCTAAGCCTGGTTTTTCTTACTTGTAACTTCATTATATGGTGACAGGACGTGGTGCAAGTACTGTACAAAGACGTTTACCAAAACTCCAACCAACAAAGCTTAGCTGGTCCAGCTTTAACCATCTATTATTCAAGTCTTCAATGGCCTGAGCCACCAACATGCAAGAGTCATACTCTTAATAAGATTTTTATTGTGCGTTGATGAACCTTCCTACCAGTTAAAGCTAGTCAATCAAGAAGTATAAAAAAAAAATTAAGTGGACGGTTAACAGTAGAATTTAAAGTCCTCTGATATGATTGTACAAGAAAGTAAGAATGAATTTGACGGCTGTGCTAATAATGGATTCAATTACTTGCATAATATTTAAGATATGACTGAGCATTCTGAAAACAATGGGAAATGCCGCATATAGATGCAGGTTAAATTGAGATTTGGTTTGCCTGTTTATTATGCATGAATCTATTATAGTTTAGTATGGTTGATAACTAAGGTTTTGCTGGATTAAATATGCTCCAGATTTGAGCATTCGTATTTCCATATAAACTAGTGTTTATTGCTGATGCATTCTTGAATAACCTCCGAGTCACGAGTTAATCTATAATCAAAATTCTTTTTAAATCACTGGCCAATAAATAAACCATTTTTTAGGGTGGTTTTTATGGTGTGAAGTCATTTTCATCATATACATCTTGGGGTATATGATAAGCATTGATATGGCCTAATGACAGTT
>BRYF01000025.1:10568648-10571148 GCA_030159135.1 Actinidia polygama | reverse complement strand
AGTAGAGAAAGAGAGAGAAAAAGAGAAGAAAAAGAACTTTGAATATAATAGAATGAATTAGGTTACAAAGAAAGAGAAAATGGGTTTATATAGACAAACTAGATTAGGATAAAAAGACTAAAATACCTCTAGGGTATATACAATAGTTATATACATCAACATATGCATACATAATGCTCGAAGATAGAATAGATCTGATCATAGAAATAAACTTGCAAATAGGCCAAGACAACACGGTTGAGAAAGTAGACAGAAAACAATTCCGATCGCTAACTATATTATAGACAATTCCAATCCTTAGCGAAATTAGTGAAGGTAAGGTGTCACATCATGTCAAATGAAATTTCATGGTAGAAATATGGTTATCCTATCGTTAGTGTGATTAAGATCCCAACTAAGGACACATGAGAAGGGGAGGATATTTTTTAGTCAGTTACTTCGTGTTCAAAATTTTGAAAATATGAAGAGGCAGCTAGGCAAGCAAGCTGCATCCCATTGTACACGTATTAAAAAAAAGTTAAAACTCAAAGCACTTTCTAAGTTTCAAACTAGTTTCCATTTTTCTTTGCAGTGAAGCAAACAGCTAGCAACAGTGCCAAAATACTGCTCAGAGAATCTCCAAGAGCCTAGCCATCACTCATTTTTAACCAAAATGGCTAGCAATTTGTTGAAAATCAACCTCCAAGAGACTAGCTCCAAGCTCAGCTACAGTGCCTAGACGCGAGCAACTGTAACTCTGGCCTTTGTTATTTTAATAATATTTTGACAATTCAATTGCATGACTTCTCTTTTAATGCAACCAAGTTAATATCAATTTAGTAATATCAAAATATCATATTAGTCGGTTACTCAAAAAATAAATATTATATTAGTTAACAAATATCAAATTGGTGATCAAAATATCAAATTAGTTAAATATATATCAAATTGGTTAGTACATAAATATCAATTGATTTGCTTCATGTATTTGGCCCTTGAAATATCAAATTATTGGTCATCAAAATATCAAATTGGTTTTTACATAAATATCAAATTAGTTAATGTGTTGTTCTAAGAAGTTTGTGTATTTAAAAGAAATAATATTTTAAAAGAATAGATGAAGCGTAACTAGCATTGTTGGAGTTCAAAAAGAAAAAAATGATTAGGCAAAATAAAAAATAGACGAGATGGCTAGGCAAATTGTTAGAAACCGTTGGAGATGTGTTAACAATGTTTGATAAAGTTTTTTAGTTTCAAATTTTGCTTTTTTATCTTAAAAATTGTGTTAGAGTGCTTAATACAATTTTTATTTTTGTTTATAGGCCAAAATTAACTTACAAAAGCTAGATAAAAAAATTAATTTTTAAAAACTCTATTTTAAACTTTTTTAAACTTCTAAATAAGCGATTTTACGTACGTTCAGTTACACCAAATACATTAGTATTAAGAAAAAGACTAGCACCCAAGAGCGCAGGTTCGAGTCATGGCAGCCGCAGTGTGGGAGTTTCACTCATGAAATATTGGGTGGGCTCCTTGTGGGCACTATGCACTGGGCCTCCCATCTGTTGGGCCGCTGAGTACCTGATTTACCTGTCATGTCAGTCCCGTGGGGCAGGGCGGTATGACCCGACTAAGGTGTCCGGAACAACACTTTTGCACCCAAGAAAAAGACTAGCACTTCAGCTAATTGTCATTATTTTGGATTCATTGATTGATGCCCGAGAAAAATCAAACAACCCAGTGATTGGGCATGATATTTTGGGAGTCCATGGCATGATTAGGAGACACAAGTCATTGTCTATTTTCTTTATTTTATATTAAACACCCCCTTTGCTTGTAATAGTTAATTTCTTCTGTTTTACCTCTCCTATATATAAAAACTTGAGCCAATAGCACTACACATGTAATTCCTTAGGCAGGCTCTCTCTCTCTCTCTCTCTCTCTCTGCTTCTGTTTTCCCTATCAAAAGGGGGAAGTAAAAATGGGTTACCTTGATTATATTTCAAACTTTTGTACTGTTACCAGCACAAGGAGAGGGAAGCGCAAAGTAATGCAGGTGTTCATGACTCTCTCTCTCTCTCTCTTCTGTTTCTCTCGTTTTTTTGGTATCATTTTTAAAACTTGGTTTTGTTTTGCTATTTTCAGACAGTGGACATCAAGGTGAAAATGGACTGTGATGGCTGTGAAAGGAGGGTAAAAAATGCTGTTTCTTCCATGAAAGGTTCTAATACTCTCTCTCTCTCTCTCTCTCTCTCTCTCTTGTATTTTTTCACTAAGCTCTGTTATACTATACTCATATTTAAATAGAAGTAGACAAGTGAAGTTATATGTCCAGGGAAACCATAGATCATAGACGGGTATGAAGCAAACGTAACCTTGGCCAATGCTTTTATCCTTGAGGAATATTACTTCTACCCCTTTTCCCATAAAACATCAAGCAGAGTGAAGCCTATAAGAGTTTTTGGAAAAGAAAACAAAAAATTTCAACACTTTGATGAGAGTTTTGGTCACGTAAAGAGTG
>BRYF01000025.1:10556148-10558648 GCA_030159135.1 Actinidia polygama | reverse complement strand
TATATATATATATATATATATATATATATATATATATATATATATATATATATTATACCAAACAGTCGGATTTACTCATAAGCAGCTAAGTTGGTTGGCATTTATTGATTTTATTTTTCCCAGTGGAAGTCAAGTTTTTTTTTTTTAACGACAATTTTTTTTTTATTTTGTTGAAGGAAATAAAAATATCATGTATTTAAGGCATAGTTTGGTTTTTTTTTTTTATTGAGATTTTTTAGCTATTTTAGTTTTCAAGTTTTTTCATCTTTAATGAACTCTTTTTTTCACTCTTTACTTAAAATTTTATGCTTTTTCGGTTTGTCTTAACGAGAGAAAACTGAAAATATAAAAAAATTATTCAATTTTTTTTACAAAAACTCTACCAAAGATAAAAAAAAAAATAGGTAATTTATCCAATAAAACTGTTTTTTTTCTTAGTGATTTTTCTCCCAAATTAGATAGAAAAAATTACATTTTCAGACTTCTTCATAAAGAGAAATCGTAAAATTATACTATCTTTTTATCAAATGACAAAAAAAAATCATTAAAAATAAAAAAATTCAAAAATCAAAAAAGCTAAAACAATTTTTTTTTAAAAAAAACTATACCAAACTATGCCTAAGTTGGGGAGAAGTGGAAGTCCAACTCAAAAGGCCATAAGGATGGGCTATGTGAATGGTTCAAGCCGAAAACTTTATCATTTTATAAAAAGTAAAAATCAAATATTAATTATTAATAATAATAATAATAATAATAATGAGTGCCCCTAGGTCATTGCTTAAAAAGTTTTAAAATACTTGTACATTCACTCAGAAAGTTGAACAAGTAATGAATGTACATACATTTTATGTATTCTTATCCCATATTACATGGACACTAGTTAGCAAAATCATAATAATAATAATAAACCAACATTCCAGAAGCATAGTTTTTAGCTGAATGGCCTATTTGCATTTTACCCAATTGATTCCCCGTGATGTAGGACCAAACACGTGAAAGCGCAGTGCTGTAATTTGTAAAGAGAATTGTCAATAAAAAGGAATTGCCAATAATTGAAGTTGTTCTTCTAGGATACACAAGTGACAATGAAAAGATAAGGGAAACATAAAACACAAGACAATGGGACAAGATCTCAAGAATGGTGCTTGGTGGTCCAATAGTGGAGAAATCTATCATGAAAAATAATTACCTCATCATTTATTGGAAAGTGTTAGTTCCACGTTACTTATTTATGACACTCAAACTTAATATATATAATCTACAATCTATTTCACCTATTGTTAATTGATTTTAGGTTAGATCCCTTGGTACTTTCTAACATGATATCTGAGTCATGTCTTGGGTGACTTTCGCGTGAGTCAAGTCTTTGATCGATTCGTTTTCGTTAGCGTCGTTGTCTATGTTGTCCAATGTCCTTTTTGCGAGTCTACCATGAGTTCATCCTTATAATCTGAATCATTTATTTTGTAATCTTGTTGAAGCGATGACCCCTGTAAAGAACTAGGTTGATTGGGTAGTAGTGGTCACATGATTTGAGCATATTTATCTTTCTTTTTAAAAAAATAAATAAATGACAAGCTTGTTTTATGAGTATAACTTATAACAAAAACTTATTTATTTTTTACATAAATTATATAAACATGTTTTATGATATAAACTGTTTAAATCAGAAAAAATCAAGCTTTCCACTACCAAGAAGCAAATAGGACCAAAAATGTTAGAGAATCAATAGAATTTTTCATGCACTTTAGGAATTTCTATGCAACTTTCGTAAAAAGTTTGACACTTTTTGAAGCATTTTCTATAAAAAAGAGAAATGACAAATAATAAATCAGCTGAGAAAACACATTGGGGGGTAGCAATGGGACATCGAACTGTGCCCCAAAAGAAACTTATCCTGGTTTGATGGTGATGAGGCTCCGTTTGGTTGGTTAAAATGTGGGGTTGAAATAGAATGTTGTATAGAAATATTCATTCAAACGTGGGGTTAGTAAAAAATACCATTTCTATGAAATAGTGATTTCTATTTTATAAAGGCATCACTATTTCGTCTTTATATATCTTTTTATTGAAACCAAAATGTCGTTACTATATATTACTTCCACAACCAAAGTACCGGCATATTATCAATCACCTTAGTTGCGGCTCACATTCACCACTAGCCAACCACCTCACTACGGCCGCTACCATCACCCATATATATGCATAACCAAGCATTTAAAAAGAATTAGTTATTTGTACCTTATATTATTTCAAACTCATTATTACCTTTATTAATTTCTGATAAATTTTATTCCAGCAAACCAAATGCAATCCATGTATCTAATCAAATGGTACGATTTTTATTTGTTTCTTGGATAGTTGTATTTACTATCTCCGTCTCATATTGAAGTTCTTTTTTCGAGGAATTCAACTTTTTAAGAAAACACAATTTGTTGGGTTATCCCACATCGATTGCGGAAGGGGTTGGTGGTTCAGTTTATAAGTGTGAGAGAAACCC
>BRYF01000025.1:10536148-10538648 GCA_030159135.1 Actinidia polygama | reverse complement strand
ATCACACGGGAGCGCTCCCGTGGTAGTATTACGGGAGCGCCCACGTGACCTCTTGCCAGCCAACCAACCATTTTGGGGTTGATTGGACAAATTATATTTTAATCAACCCAAAATAGGTGGTTGACAAGAGGCCACGTGGGCGCTCCCGTGGTACTACCACGAAAGTGCTCTTGTGTGATCACAACTATTGATAGATTGAGCACCTGTCTTTCACGTGCTCACTGACATTAATTTGGTGATTTGGTATCATCGACACTACATGATTTATTTTCTCCCACTCCATTTTTTTTTATACTACTGTCACAATTTCTTTCTACTATTGTACCTACATTGTTGCTTCCAGCCACCGTCGGTTGGCGACTTTCAAGCTAGTCACGACGATCTAGAATAGTGAAATTTGATTGTTTATTTAATAAATTTTACTATCAGTTAAATTTTAATATTTGAAACAGTAAAAATTTTACTGTTTTCAATAGTAAAAAATGATCAAAATAAAAAATAACATTTTTATTATTTTTAGCAGTAGCGGTGAAGGTGAAAAAGAGTAAAAAATATTTAAAAACAATAATTTTATTGTTAAAAACACAAACAGTATAATTTCACTTTTTGGGCGGTGGTGGTGGTGAATAAAAATTAAAATAATTTTACTTTTTAAAATAATAAATAATAATTTTTATTTTTATTTAAAAGCTAAGTGTAAAATGTCCATAATTTAATTCTCTATTAAATTAGAGGACCTGGTACTTAACTCATAAAACTTATGGTTCGATGAATTTATAAGATTTAGTAAAAAGTTGTTGGACTGATTGTCTTAAGGGATATAAGTCATGACCTTATTTTATAGAAAGTTACTAAAATCAAAAGTAATTCAAATTCCGCATTAATTTTTGAGTTTTTTCTTTTTCATATTCTTTTAATCAAAGACAAATCAAAAACGTAAAAGAGTTTGACAAAAAGAAAATAATAAATACTCACTCTATACCGAAATACTCTTAAAAAATCTATAGTTTCCCAAACGGAGCCAGGGTAGAGGTAATCATATGTCATAAATTTGAGTTTGGCCTAAATAGCATAAACTACTGGGGATGCTCTAAGTAACTCAACTGTTTCGATTCAGCAATCGGCCCGACAATCCAGGGATGGATCCATGGTAACATTTTCAAAAAAGAGATGGATCTCAAGGGAGCGTAAATATGGTAACTATTCAAAAAATTCATAAAAACTCTTATATTATACTAATAATTTAAAAATAATCTTACAATTATAATAGTTCGCACTCCTATTTGATCCTGGATTCGTCCCTCCACATATCATAATAGTGAACACATGATTTTATCAAAACTGTTTTTAAAAAATGTACGATGTATTCTCAAAATCGTATTTGAAAATGAATAAAATGAAATCATTTGATTTTAACTACCCAAAGGAGCTGATTTTTTCATATAAATAATTTACGCATATAAGCCTAAAAGATGAATTTTTCACATGATCAAAATGAGCAATATACCCAATTTTTTGGACTCACTTGAGACAAAGTCCAATTCCTTATTCCAGCCCAGTCCAGTTTTGTTTGTTGCAAAATTGGAAACATACAGCGCCCAATTAAAATCTGGGTCTCCCATGGAACGTGGCCAGGACTTGCACCAGATGTTCCAGACACTGGCATGGCCCAGCCAAGCAAAATGTGACCACCCATTCGAAATTACGCAATCCATCATCTAGAGTTCACTGAGTATATCTTATACTACATTATCGAAATCGGTACTGAATCACATTTATTTATTTATTTTAATAACTCGGAATTTGGTCCAAGTACCCACTAATTCGGAGTACCAATCTCATTATCCACTATTGAGGGATTCGATTAAAGTCAGTGCAAAGCTCTGTATGAAATGATCAGACTCAGAAATTGATGGCACTTCAGAACTTTCAATCATGATATCTTAAAAAATAGCATACCTCAAAGTCTCTTAAGCCTAGACCATCAAACCAAATTCTGAGAGTTAATCGAATCACATTTATTTTGAAAAAATTGATTGTCAATTGTCCAAAACATATGTCCTATCAACCTCACTTTTTTCTTTTATTTATGGAAGTGAGCCCTACATTTTCTTTTTTTAGGTACAAACGCATATATAACCTCAAAAATATATCTTAGGGAGAAAACTATTACATTTAATTTTTGAAAAAACTTGGAAAGATGAATTTCTATAAGTTAAACATACTTAAAACTAATATTATAGAAAAATAATATTTGTTTTTAAAATTTTGGGTGACGAGAGCCTTCCTAACTATCCTTGGATCCAGCTATATGTTGCGTATCAATATTTTATTAAAAATGGATTTAGTAGTTATTTTGTTATTAATTAGAAATTAGTTAATTGGTAGGTTTTGTAGGTATCTTGAAGGGTTGTGGAGCAGTGAGATAAAGTAGTGTCCTACAAAGTAGTTTTATGCTTGCTGCAAGATTTCTCTAGTATATAAACAATGTTTACAAATG
>BRYF01000025.1:10528648-10531148 GCA_030159135.1 Actinidia polygama | reverse complement strand
GTCATTACCTCTCAAAGCAACGATTTAAGTCGATAATTGTTTGATTTATTAATTAATTACTTCTTCTAAAATCAATGAAAACATAGCTCTGATTGGTGCTATCTAGGCGATTATATACACACAAATCCCTGTAGTACCACTTCTTTTATTGTAATGATGAAACTCTTCAAAATTTATCTACTACCACTTATTGTAAGTAAATGCATATCGCTTTCGTCTTGTTCATGATTTTCTCGAACAACTTTTCATCAAATAGAAATTAAGTAGGTAGGGGGCACAAATTCGACACGAAGGTTTGTTGCTACCCACTCGAAGCCTGTACAGGATTCGAGATTGAACCTGAACAAAGCCATTTGTTATGGGTTCATTTGAGTTATATAAATTCAAATAACTTCCTATCATTTTTTTTATTGTGGGATAAATTTTTCTATCCTCAATTTTTTCTTTGCAAATGTGCTTCTTTGAGAAATGATTTCTCATTCAAATCAAATTTATTTTAGACAAATGAATACACTAAATCCATCTACTCATTTAAAAAAATATGTATCAATCATTGTTCATCTAATTTAGTAAATAAAACTTAATTTAAATTTTAGTACCAAAATATATTTACAATATTTTGTCAAAACCTAACTTCTAACATGAATTGCGGCCTGAAACCTGACCTGAAGTGACAGCATTATACACAAAGCCCACCCCAAAGTGCCGCCCAAAGCTAGCCCTATTGGGAATGAAAAATAAAAAAAAAGGGTCAATCTCTTGTGCTAAATTAAAACAAAAAATAACATTATTTGATAGTAGAGTATCACGTTTCTATTCCCGTCTCTATACTTATTTCGGAAGAATCCACAATCCTAATAACAGTACACATAAAATGCAATAATGCAAGAAACTTGAATTCACTCAAAATTCTGTATCATCTTAGTGCATTCGCGTTCACATATCACCGACTTTTCATTTATGTCAAAAAGAAAAGAAATGGAAAGTTCTTATCTAGCGATGAAAATCAAGGAAATCCACAGTGATACAGAACTTGTTTTTTAGTCAAACAACATCAACTAGTTTTAATTACTGAGAGAAATGGGTAATAAGTAATAAATAACTTCAACAGGGGATTAAATTATTGAAGCTCAAAGAAAAAAAAATCAGAGTAGAAGACAAAAATTTGTCATAGAAATGGAAACAAGTGTGGTGCAGGCCCTCGGAATTCAGCTTTTTGAAATCACTTTTCTTGGGAGACATCGAACCCCACCCTTTGGATTACAAGTCATCCTTTCATTTCAAAACCCGAAGATTCTCTTTGATATTGCAAGTGGACCTTGGCTTTTCTGAAGTCCGGATAACAGATCGTATCGATGCAATTTAAGAATTTTGATTCTAGTATTTTTAATTCATTTTAATAATTCAAATCGTTTATATTCTAAATTTTTTCATAAAAATTAATATCATAAAAAAATCACATTGACCAAATACAATTGGCGGCTGGCTCCTGTAGTTTAAAAAGTTTTACTTTGATTATTATAGTTGTAATTTAAAGAATTATAATTTTAAAGTTTTTAATTAGTTGTAATGTGGTCCCTCAATACAAATAATTTTAACATTCTAATGGAAATTGAATTTTTTTTTTACATTGTTTTCAAATTAATTAACGAATTTGAATGGAAAAGACCGCATTGAAGGATCCAATGTAAACATTTCCTAAACCACAGGGACCAATGATAAAATTTTCCTGTACAAGAAATACTGTACTACACCTACCACCTCTCTCTCTCTCTCTCTCTCTCTCTCTCTCTCTCTCTGTCTCTGTCTCTCTCATTAGCAACGAAGCCAATTTCTCACTCAAACCCAGCTCTCAATTATACACAAGTTTGTTTCTCTCCTCTCTTTGTTTCTCTCTGTCTCTCTCTTGTATGGGCGTATATGCAAAAGGTGGTGAAATGGAGGGGAATTTGCTGTGTCATCTGATTTGTTTGGCTTTTTGGGGATTTATAATCACTACATGGGCTGAAGATAGGCTGATAAGCCCATCCCAATTGGAAATGTTTGTTGATGATCTTCCTGATATGCCCAAATTAAAAGGTTTTGATGTTGCCCATGGCTTCCACATACCAAAGACTTTAAAGATTGGCATGTTCCACAAGAGATGGGTAAGAGTTATTCCTTTCTCTCTCTAGTTCTCATACCATGTAGTATTCAGAATTTTACTTAGAAATTGAGGTGTATGATGTAGATTCAAATCTATTATTACATGAGTTTTCGAGAAGTTAGATTCTTTTTTTGGATAATAAAATGGGCATAAGGAAAAATACAAATAGAAGTTTTATACAAAAAATATTCAAAATTGATGTTGAAATAACATTGTTAAAATTAGGAGCACATGGGATGAGTCTTTTTTTTTTTATTTTTAAAAATGAATAGATCAAAATGAAATACATCATTCACTATAATAATTCTATAAGAAAATTATGATTGTATAATATAATTACACGAAGAAAATTTT
>BRYF01000025.1:10431148-10433648 GCA_030159135.1 Actinidia polygama | reverse complement strand
AAATGGTGATAAGAATTTTTCTTTTAACTCGGTATTCGGACTACTAGCTCGAATAATTCAGGAGACCAATCTTATTATCCATAAGTGAGGGACCCATTTAAAGACGAAGCCATGTGTAAATTAGCCCAACACAGGAATTGAAAACATGCAGGTAAAAGTCGAATCCACTAAAAGTTTCATGAGAGTCTTAGTAGCCAAGTGACTACCATTCACACGAATTTCTAGGAATTGCTGATAAGGATAGTTTCAGACTCCTAAAAAAGTAAAAAAACAACAACAATAATTTACATTGTGTTGCCACCTTGCTTAGCTTTTTTCTTTCTTAAACTTAGGCTGCATTTTACTGGCTTGTGTGTATGTATATACCAACTTAGTTGGGATATGCATTTTTAGTATTGATGCTTTTAGTTCTAAACCCTTGTTATCTTGTTGTATTGTTACCTCGAGTTAATAACGTTTTCTTTGCTGATCAAAAGAAAAAACAATAATTAATTTTTTATCATGAAACCACAACCTAAAATTTTGGCCCCATCACAAACAATAATATGCAATACTAATAGAAGCTTCTCTAACCTTGAGCCATTTATTATATCTGAGTAATACAATAACATATATTATAGTAGTACTTATCCACATTGTCCATTAGGTTTCACAGCATACAATCTAAAACGTTCAAAAACTATGAATAATATCTCACACATGTTTCATCGTAGGGCCACAATGCTCTTCTTTGTCTTAATGTCTAACGTATCTTATATAGATAGATAGATAGATAGATAGATAGATAGATTGGTTGGTTTAGTTTAAGCTTGCAGTGTTTTTGACTTTCCATGAGCAACTACAAGTCATGAAAGCATTTTCCTCTCTCCAATGGATTGTGATACTGTTAGGATCGACACCAACCAGCAATTTATCATCTTATTGTATTAAGTAAACAACCAATTTGATTAAAATCACGGGACACACAATTATTTCTTCAATATTCATTTATCTTTTTACTAGAATTCAATAAACTTGGCAATATTAGATCATTACTACCAATTCATTTACAAGATTAAGTAGTATGTTAATCAGGTAGGCGTTGAGGTTTAAACACAAGATTTTTTATGCCATATTAGATGGTATATTATTATCAATTCATTTAAAAATTAAATTACTATATAGAGAAAATGGTAAATTTAGGCTAGTGATTTTTACATTTTCATTTTCTTCAATTACATTCATTTTTTTTTGTCTTTACTAGGGTAAATTTACTCAAATATCTGTATATATACTGAAAATATTTGAATAAAAAGTACATTTGGACAAATTTATTCTAATAAATATTTAAAAAAATGCAAATGGAGATAAAAAAATTTTAGAACTCACTAGTGTAAATTCGTTATTTACATTTCACTAGCCTGTAAATCTCTTGTAGGTAAATTTATCCTAATAAAGATAAACAAAAATTCAAATGACATTGATCAATTGGTTCACTTATCAATCCTAAATCATATTGGATAAAGATAACCAAATAGCATGCTCTAATTCCTCTTTTCGGATTGTTTTTCTTATAATCTTCTTTTTGCTGTTATTAATAAAGTTCTCTCTTTTCTTATATAAAAAAAAACGACGTGAAGCTGCTAAAGGGTTATACTTTAATTATGAAAACATATAAATATATACTTTTTTAGGGTTCTATACATACACACACACAAAAAAAAAAAAGATTTCGTTAATGACAAATATCCCAAAGCTATCAGTCAAAGTGGTAACATGTGACAGTCCCAACTTCTTTTTTGTTCCTTTGGCATTTGGTGTAGATTTCTGGTATTATTCTTTTGTTGTGCAAGTTTTAGGGGTGATGGAGACCCTAAAACTCATAAGACCAATCAAACAGAACAGTATCTCAAGAAAAATACACACAAAGAAACATAAACACAAGGGAATGCATGGGATTGTGATCAGTTAGTAGTCCAGGCTAAGTGTGTTGTGTGTGTGTGTGTGTGTGTGTGTGTGAGAGAGAGAGAGAGAGAGAGAGAGGTGGGAAAGTAAAGAGAAAATTAAGAGCAACTCTAATGGTTGGAGCTATTTTGTTAAAGTCAAAATATTTTTTGACTAGTTATAGTGTCAAAATACTAAAAAATAACAATATTACTGTAACATTGTAATACCATTTTGACATTATTACTCATTGTCTAGAGTCATATCAAAATGTATTGAAAACCTAAATATTGGTGATTGCGGATGACTTGGCAAGTTTGGCAAAATAATTTCTTTTGCCAAATTTGGCTTAGCTAAATTTTGGCAAGATTTGCCCAAGAAATGGAGATTTATTTTTACAAACCTTTGCTAATTTAAATATTTTTGTTCAACCATTGGATAATATTTCATGTTCAATGCATATCAACACGCTATCATGATTTTTACTATCTTGCAAAAAAAAATCAAAGTGAAGTAATTAACTATTATGTATGTAATGTTTGCTAAATTATTTTTGGACTTGGACCATAAATATCTA
>BRYF01000025.1:10361148-10363648 GCA_030159135.1 Actinidia polygama | reverse complement strand
CTCTCTTGCTCTCTTATTTTCTCCAGTTACTGACTTGACCATCGAAGAGCTGTTCCCAAAATAGCTCCGACCCATTTTTCTCACGGTTATTGTCTTGCAGGCTCAACCGAGAAGAATTAGAGCCAACAAAAACTCCTAATGCAACCACTTTATTTGCACTTGATTTTTTTTCACCCACGTATAATAACCAAAAAACCAAGGTGAAGTAACCCATACGTATATAGTCTAGGCTTAAAGAGTACATAATTAGTAAGCAAGTCAATAGTCCATCCACGAGGGGTACCTACAATTAGGATTTTTCTTCTCCCCCCAATGCAGATTTGCGGTTTTTGTAGTGCCCTAAATCACTGCAACACATAGGTTTCGTTTGGTAATGCTTAAAAGCCAAGCTTTTTTTAAGCTAAGTATCAAAAGGTCAATTTTTTTTGCTTTTTTTGTTTTTCTAGCTTTACTTTAGCTAAAACTAAGCAAATAAACAAAATCAGAAAAGCAAAAAAGCCAACTCTGATTGTTTTTTTTGCTTATTTTAAGCAAAAAAGTCTGCCGAAAAATTAAAATAAGCTGGTGCCAAACGGAGCCATAGTACTTTTTTTTATTAGCTAACCAAATGGTTAACCAGAAAGTTAGTTGACAAGTTTTTGAGGGAATGAGATTAAAGCCTATAAAATAAAGTTACTGCAACAATAACCCAACTGTCCCAACCTAGCTGACTAGAGATCCTAAGATCTAAGTTCAATGAGATAACTAAGTTGTTAGTGGCTAAAGGAAATCATTATAATTTTACTCATTTCTATGGAGCAAAAGTGATTCTTGCAGCGAAAAGTTTAAGCATGCTTTTAATGACTCTTATGAGTTAAAAATCCAAGTCAGGTATAGCAGAATACTCGTAATGAGATGTCACATATGCGAGTGTGATATGGGGACTACATCAATGAGAATTTTTCAAGGCTGAATTCTAAACACTCATGAAATTAGGCAATGTTCGGGACCAAAACGGATACAATTGTGAGAACCAATACAATGTTAAAGAAATCATGTGATGCCTTTTGTCTTGATTTACATAAATAACAGAACAGTTCTAGACATCGCGTTCACTATTCAGCTAGTAGATCCGACAGGTATTCGCCAAAGAAGGTTCAAAGCCAAAAGCTACATTTCTTGATACGAGAGACTATCTGTTGATCTCTATTTGAGTAAGCATTTTTTTCGAGTCGTCTTCCGATTAATTTTATTCATGTGGGGGATTGTTGGAAATATAAGGTTTTAAACATGGTTTTTTAGTAACTTTGATCAGAAAATAAATGAAACTTCGGTTTATCATTCTTTATAAATCGAAGTGAAAATGTATTTTCCTCCGAGAGAGGTTTTCAATGTTATAAAGATTGTTAAAAATGGATAAGGAATGAACAAAAAATCGTCTTTCGAATTTAACTAGTTAAAATAGTAAGAATGTGGTGAAAACACTCAATCCCACATTTATTAGAATATCAAAGGTCAATAAACTTATATACTAGAGCGTGTTAGTATGGAGTACCCAAGTGTGTGAGGTGAGTAAGAACGCATCACTAGACCACACGTGTGTCGCCGTTCGCCCGACCCGATCCAGGCACAGGTCGGGTCTATAGTCTGTGGCACAGGGTATTGGATTGGGCCAAGTCTTGTGACCTGGATTTTGGCCCGCGTGGAATGTGAACACTCACTGGTGAGTGAGTATTGCACTGATTGTCTAACAGACACCAGTTATAATCATTACTAGGTGTTGAATACTCTAGTAATGGGTGGGTGTTACAAAAACATAAACCACCCTAGTCATTGGGGGTGAGTTACTTGTCATTACTATAGAATTAGTTCCATGTGCAAAAGAAGAGCCATAACACTGCCAATATAAGGCTGATCCCTATTCTGTCCTTAACACAAAATAATTGTGTGTCAAACACCGTTAGCGTTTGTTGATCTAATCAATGTGGTGTTCTGCTGATCAGAAATTGTTGTTGTGTTCGGGAAGGCCGACGCTCATCAAAACTCAACACACAGGATATCGTGTGGTACACGAACCTTAGTAGTCTAGATTTTTTGATTTGCTTATTCTGATTTCGTATTTTAATTTTGTTTTAATTTTGTAATTTCTATTATATAATTTGTTCAAATTCATTATAATAAAATAATTATTTATATTCAATTTTATCCTACTCTTCGTATAACCATACATACCCACCTAAATACAAAATGGTACCCGAGAAGGATACATGATGGAATTATTACGCATGGGGATGGATAGAGAGATAGGGTTTGGTAGCCTTCTTAGTTGGCCATTTGGTTTGGTTGGACGACAGCATCTGTAAAAGTCTGCGTGCTGCCAATCTCATGCCGAAAGTTGCATGATCCCTTTTTATTCTCTCTCTCTCTCTCTCTCTCTCTCTCCCCTTGGCCTTTTCTTTTGTTAACCCATGTAGAATGCCTAGCTATTCTAAAAATGGTACCCGTATTTATTTTGCACTGA
>BRYF01000025.1:10281148-10286148 GCA_030159135.1 Actinidia polygama | reverse complement strand
CCTTAGCTCAGATAGTGCTTGTATTTCGATAGTGTCTCGATAGAGCTCTAGCGTAGGGCCACCAAGCTTGCTTCGTAGTGGTGGCTTAATGGCAGCGCCCATCCTAGCAAGGCCATAATTCATAGCTATATATTTTATCTCCTTACAATTGTCCCTCAGTTCTCATGAGCTGGGTCAATGTTTACCGAGGTGATGTGAATTGGACGTGCTCCTTTTTCGAGTTCGGGGCTTGACGGGCACGCTGATGCCTGCTAGCTGCTTTCCTCCTATCTAAGTCTGTCATTCCACTTTACTGTTTAGATCACGCGTCTGGGTCTAATTAGTCCGCGTGCTTCGTTGGTGCACAGGTGCTGAGGTCCTTCACCTGCCCCTAGGGCTCATTTGGTGAGGACGTGCAGTTGTGTGACTGCCACGTTCTCTTCTCTCGCTGGTTCCAGAAGTGGTTGGCCGCGCGTGGACCTATACGCCCACTAACACAAGTTTTGGCTTCCTCCTCGCTTATTCACCTTCGATATAAGGGTTTGTTCGTCTTCCTCCCTTCATTGCTTGTTCATGAATATTTGAGAGCGTTCTAGAGAGAGAAAGTGTTTCCCCTTCATCTGTTGTCGCCATTTGACTTTTCGTCCGATCGCCATTCTAATTTTTGGTCATTGAACTTCGACTGTCCTCTCTGACTTCCGTTCTGGTCCATAATTTAACTTTGGATTATTTTTGATTTTTTTCCCTTTCTACAACTTATCTGTATTTTTTATAACCTTTTTACTTTTTCATGCTTTGTGTGGTTTCTATCTTTGCTAGTGTTTCCCCTTCTTCGGCATTTGTTTTGAGTTCTTGACCCCGACTTGTCCGACATTTTTAGGGCCATAAACTTTTTGGGTTTCAATGAATTGGGTCTGGGCTACCTCGTAAGATAATTGGCCTTAAGTGTTTTTTGTCCCTCAGGCCCTTCTGTTGCTGAGATCGGTTTGAAGCAATAAGAGGGTCTGATAGCTGTCCCTTAGAAAATAGTAAGTAGTCTTAGTAGGGGCAGAGTTCTGTGTTTGTGGTGAGTTCGTTCGACTTTGTTTCTAGAAGCTCATCATGACTATTTGACCGAGCTTGTTCTAAATGTCTTGTTTCTATGTTTAGAACATAGAGTTGAATCGAGCTCAGCTGTTGGTTCATGACGACATAACTTTGAATAAGTTTAGGACTGATCACGGCATCCCCATGGAGGTTGAAATAGAGCGTTCCTAGCCAAACAAGGATGCCAACAAGTGGAGGGTCATAGGAACCGCATCCCGGTTAGTATTTGGCTGATCCATTAGGTCGGGTTACGATTATCAATTGGCCCGATGCTAAAGAAGATGATGGTGCATTGCCACCTTACCTTCATGCAGGTGTCTATCAACTTTGTCCAAACTATGCATGTGGTGGACACTTTGATGTGCCAAATGAAGCTACTTTTCAATGCCGAGGACCTACTGCATGTCTATTCTATGGTGTGGATGAAGAGGGAGTGACCATTCCCTTCTTGAAGGGTAACCACTACTTGCGTCTCAGGAACCCGCGTTAGCCTCAAACGAGGTTGGTTACTGATAACCTAGACAAGGACTTGTTCCTCGATGAGTATGTTTGGGTTTTAGGTAATTAGGAGTTCTTGTCCGAGGACGATGGTCTTTACTCGTTCCCGAGGCATAATGGTCGCTTGCCCGACAGTAAATGCTTCCTTTGCTGAATCTGCAATCTTTGATCTTGTGAAGTTTCTTATGCTGATACTAATACTTGTTCTTGGCAATATGATTGATATTCTTGCGTACGAGCCAATCTATCGACACGTGATCCTTCATAAGGCCGAAGAGCTCGGAAGGATCAGACTCCCTCCCTTGCGCATCGAGCAATGCAGTGTGACGCCTTCAGCTCAAAAAGTTTCAGAGCCAAGCTCAACACGCACCTTCCCCAAGCTAAAGTCTGGGAAGAAGGCATCACCTTAAGCTTGCTGAGCTACGCCTCTTTCGAATCTTCAAACAATGAAGAGGAAGAAGAAGATCAAGCAATCAGCCAACTTGTGGTGAACCAGCGAAGGAATCGGGTACCTCTCTTAGTTGAGCCAGAGGTTTTTACTATTCCCATCTCCATCTCGAGCTCGGACAATGAACACTCAGACGACCTCGCCTTCGTGCTACTCCAGCTCATGGGAGAGGTTGAGATAGCTCATTCCTTCAAGGAAGGCTATGATACAGGCGCGAGCTCTGGCGAGATTAACATGGGAATATTTAGAATCTTGGGCCAAAAGAAGTCTGCGCTAGTCGCCGACCCTCCCACAATAGTTGTCCCTTCTATCAGTCAGGTGTCGTTGCTAGCTCCTGATCCAGTTATGGCATTATCTGCATAGACAGGGGTCAGACTGAGTTTATCGGAGGCATCTCTCAAACACAAGGGGAAGGAGTTTGCGGCGGGCCACTCCAAAAAGTCCAAGAAGAAAACGGGGGTACGAGCTTGACCCGACTCCTTTCTTCGAGTGGGAATGCTGAGGTTTGGAAGCCCGAGTTCTCCACGGCTGAGCTCGACAAACAAGTGATGGTGGTTGACTCTGCAAAGGACCATGACATAAGCTTAGCCCTGCACATGTAGTCATGCTGCCGAAGGATGTCGCCGATCATGCAGATGGGGGCTTATAAGAAATCAGGAACCTGCTTGTGATGCAGCAAGTCCAAGTAAGCGTCTCGATCTCGGTTACCTTTCAATCTACTTCGTTTAACTTTTTTAGAACTTGACATTTTATTGCCTTTGCTCTTTAGAGCCTCTAGAGAGCTTTCGCCATCTTGGAGAGGATAAAAGAGCAATAAAAGAAGATAAGCTCTTTAGAAAAGCTGGTCAGGCTAGACTCACAAGCTACTGAGAAGGCCAGGATGGAGCTGGGTGGTTCTATGAATGAGAGAAATGCTAGCAACGCCGTCGTCTCTAAAGGTCGGGGGGAGGTGGCCGCTATCCAGAAGCAGCTAGACAAAGCCCTGGAATAATTGGTGGAACTTGAGAAGGTTGTCAACGGTCATGTCTACGAACGTGTGTATAACCGGGGGATTGGCCGACCCTACGACAATTATGACAAGCAATTGGCCAATGTTCACCCTGGTATCTTCTAGGATGGTTGGTTGTCTTTTTTGAAGGAGCTCGGCAGGCCCCCCGCAGTCAAGCTAGTGGACCACCCTCAAGCTAGTGGACCTCCCCCAAGCCTACTCTCCACTCGTGCTGCCCTATTTTAATGAGGAAGAAATGCTAGAGGAGGAGGCAGAAGAGATCCCAGAAAAGAACCTTGAGGTGGTTGGCGAGCTTATCCAGGAAATAGTGGAAAACAGAGCAACAACGACGAAGGATGGTGTAGCTACCGAAGGGGCTTCTCCCAACTTGTCCCCAAATTTGTAATAATTTTCATTCTTAGGAATGAGCTTTTGTACTTCTAACAATCTTCAACTGTTTTGTAATGAATGATCTGTCTTTCTGTAGTTCGTTTGCATGATATTTGCCACCTGCATGCTTTTGCCTGTTCATATTGTCTGAATACACTTTGGGTGATATTCACATGTTAGAGTTCGAAACTCACGTAGAGTTCTACTAACACTTCCTTTAAATTTTTGCTATAATTACTAGGCAAACCTCGAAGGACAACTCAAATATCGCATAAAATTTGGATAACTCTTCCCTAAAATTTATGCTAAGCATACTGGGCAATATTCATAGGACAAGGTTGGGAGCTTGCATAGAGTTCGGATAACTCTTTCGTGAAATTCCTGCTACGTGTGCTTAAGCTAACTTCGAGGGACAAAGCTTGGAACTCGCATATAGTTCGGCTAACTCTTCTCTGAAAAATGTTCGCTAAGTACTCTTATGCAATATTCACATGATAAAGCTTGGAACTGACGTAAAGTCTATCTAACACTTCCTTGAAATTCTTGCCAAGTGTACTTAGGTAAACCTTGAGAGACAAAGCTCGGAACTTGCATGCAGTTCGTCAATCTCTTCTCTAATGTTATAGCTTCTCGACCAAGTTAAGGTTGAGGTGTTTTTCTTACTTGGCACAGCTCGTTCAGACAAGTTAAGTCATGCTTTAGCGAGGATCTGATGTTTTTGGCATGCTTATAGCGCATAGTGATTTTCTTCGACCTTGTGTAATATCCCGACTCCCAATAATTATTTTTAATATTTTTATATACTTTTACAATCCCCACGTTTATTTAAGCTTGCAGTAATTTTGGGTTATTTTTTAAAATAATTTTTTTGACAGAATTTTGAACCTAATGCGCGAAAATACCATTATTATTTCCTATTCTTTCTAGAAATGTCCAATCTTTTCCTGCTGATTCATTTTCTTCGAGAGTTTTGTTTTATGGCCACCTCATGTGAGAGGTGGCCATATAGGATGACATAGTGGCAAATTTGAGCCACATGGCATAAGATGGTAAGACGCCTAAGCCACCTAACTTCTTTATGTTAATATATATGTAGAAAAAAGTTCGACGAGAGAGAGACCCAAAACTAGAGAGATAGAGAACCCAAAGTCAGATGTTTTAAATATTTGACAGAGGAGAGGAATTATATGGTGTGATCACCTATGATCATAAGAAATAGGATGTAGAATCAACGGTGAGATGATCTTTGATTGAGATGAAATTTTAGTATGTTGTTCATAGTTGCTAGAATTGCATATCTAACGGTTCAAAATATAAATTGAGATAACTTTCTAAACTCCAGAGTACTTTCCTAAAATATCCAATTTTGTATCTCTCTTGAGCATGTGTGCTATCTATTGAAATTTATGATATTTTATTGGAATCATGATATATATAATTTTCTTGTATAATGGCTAAAATGCTATGGTATTGATTGATACATGACTGAGTGGACCCGCCAATAACTTGATCAATAGTCTGGAAAAAGCTCAACAGCTAGGTGAGGTCCTTCATGATCTGATGATTCATTGAGTTCTTCTAGATTTGCTGTTGAGCTATTATTAAATTGAG
>BRYF01000025.1:10243648-10248648 GCA_030159135.1 Actinidia polygama | reverse complement strand
TCATACTCTCTATCCCTTAACTCCTTTAAGTTTCTACCAAGTATTTCATCAACAAGTTATCTAATCCATGATAATCAAAGCAATAAAAGTAATAAAATGAAGAACACCAAGATTTACGTGAAAAATTCCAAAGTATAAAAAAAATAGGATCAATTGAAAAAATGCACTAACACAAAATAGTAGTAGATACCAAAAAAATTCATAGACCTATAGTTAATCGCACACTTGTGGATATAGAATTTTCTTTCCAATTCTCTCGTGAAGGCGTGCCAATCTCCTTAGCTTGATGACTTCGACCAACCCGAAATCATTCTAAATATTCAGATCTTGCTTTCAAAATCACATCGAAGGACTTGAATTTTCATATCTTGCCTCCGGACTTACTCTAAAGGACTTAATCTTCATGAGTTGAATTAATCAATTACACCCTTGATAGATCAAATTGAATTCTAGAATCATATGATCTTCTCCATCTTTCTCAAGTAAGGACAATGTTCTCTCTTTAAGAATGAGATATGCAGATTGAGATCAAATTGAGACATTCTTTTCTATTTATATGATGCCAAAAAGATGCTAGAGAATATTTTGAATCGTAGTTGGCCGCTCGTTAGGCGAACGAGTAGTCGAAATCCTAAGAGAGTCGCTAGTTCCTCAGCTTGCGAAATGAACGGCCAAATTTGCACTATAGCCTCTTTAAATTTCACTAGTGCTTACTCATTGGCATATAGACTTATAGATTTGACCCCAACCAAAGTTGAAACATAACATTTAGAGGTGGATTCACAAACTAAATACTCTTGTATTACTCAAGAGAAAATAAAAAATAAATTATTCCAAAAATATGTTTTTGTCACGTACATTGACAAATCCTATGGGAGAAATTCTAGACTCAACAATCTCCCCCTTTGTCAATGTTGTGACAAAACTTCTAACAAGAAAAAAAACTACCACATAAACTCATAATCAAAGATATCACTATGGATCTTGCTAGACACCAAAACTAGCAAAGCAGATATAAGAGAATGTTGAGAAAAGAATAATAGCACAAGAGCAATAGAATAAGCAAAGAGCATACCATGCAATACTATATCATCAACAATCAACAAGAGAAACTAAACAAATGACCAAAATAGACAAAGGGGATAAGATAAAAATGAGAGCATTGCATAAAAATGAGAGCATTGCAAGTCTTTAATGCATTGGGTGTTAAAGGTGATCTGATCACGCGATCGCCGATATACGATGATCTTCGATTTTTGTGAAAATGATGGAATTAGTGAGACTTGAAATTCTAACAGTTCAGATCGCATTATAAAATTTGACTTTGCAATTGCCTTTTAATTCCATATGTTCAACCTACTTATCTGTAAACTAAGTTTTGTGCTGTAATTGACTATACATTAGTCACAAGACCGTGATACAATCACACCGGTCAAAATCGTTGATTTTTTTGCGTTTGTCAATGGTATCATTCTCGTAAATTTTGAGCTTGATCAGGTTTAGAAAGCCTCTTCATCAGAACACAATTTCATTATGACCAATTTATCTTGCCTAGCCATGAGAAGCAAGTTTTCTACCTAAGGGATACAAAATGTGGCAAACCTTAGCAAGTCATGCAATTGGTCCAGCAAAAGGGTGTGTTTGATGTAGCAAAGGTGAGAAATGGTGAACCATGGGATCTCAAGAAAGTAGCAAAACCTTCCAATAAGAAAGTATTACCTTAGCTTTGCCAGCCAATCGACATTAAGGATCATATTTGATATCATAGGGAATACAATGAAGTTGAGGTTATTCAAAGAGTTGGGCCATTAGTTGAAACAAGGGAAGGCAATACATATGAAAAAGATGATGAAAACCATGAAATAATGGGAGATAATATAAATAACGAAGCTGGTGAATATGATAAAATACTCGATGTTGATGATATGGATCCAGATATGGATTATGATGTATAATTCTATTTTTTATGAGGCATTTTTTGTGGACAATGTGATGTCTAAGAGGACTACCCTATCAACATCACAATCTGATATGGATATCCAGTCCTTATCGACTCCCATTAACCAACCACAAAGCGAGGAGTTACCAAATAACAATGTTGGTGAGTTTTTTTTTTTACTTGTTGAATATAATGAGGTGGTGGCAGAACCCATCGGAATTGCTCTTTTTTCACATTCTGTCTTTTTTTACTTGCTAAATATAATGAGGTGGCAGCATGACCCTTCAGAACTACACTTTTTTCACATTTCATCTATTTTTTACTTGTTGAATATACCGAGGTGGTGGCATAACCCCTCGAAATTGGTTTTTTTTTTACAGTCTTTTTCATTATTTGGTTCATAAAGTTTTTTTGAATATTATACCCAAACTTCTTGTTATTTGAAATGGCCGAAGGAGACAAAGTTCTGCTCAGCACAAATTTTTAGGTGATGATAGCTGAACAAAGACATTCTTGTTATCTCAAGCATCTTCATCCAACCTTCTAAGATGCCTTAGATCCAATAATTAGCTAACGTCCATAACTAGTAGGACTGTTGTTTGAAGCATGTTGATACTTTATGGTTATGGTGAGCCTTCTTTAGATTCTCTCATAGGCTTATTCTTCAATTTGTTGCACGATGCTACCACGACACAAGTTTTGTCACATGTCATTTGCTTCCTATTATAGCAATAGCATTTTTTCAATTAAGTCTTAAAAACACTTTTAACATTGAGAGTTTCCTATATAGGTTCCAAACAGGTAATGAAGCAACTTGTGAAAAAGAAGACACGATGACTGCATTTAATTTTGGGGATTATGTAAACTCTGTGATCTTATTTTTTGGGTTGGGTTGGGTTGGGTTAGGGGGAGGGTCGGGGGGCTCACCCCCCTTGCCCGTCCTTTTCTAACTGCTTACTTGATATGACTTCTAATAGAGTAAAAGTTCAGAAATTGCAATTGTGGATACATGAGACTTATCAAATGATTCTTTCTAATCAAAATATTGGTTGTTTTAAGTTTGGGCATAATATTCAAAAGGGTGAGATAGGATTGGGTAATAAAGACTTGTTAGTTAGTACATTATGCTTTTCATATTTACATGTATAAAATATAATGAAATTTCGTATTAAAGTGTAGATGATTATCCAGCATTTAGCTAATATTTGTTGAGGGAGTCATTTTGAATTTTTTATGTTTGAAGATTACATATGCAGAAGGTTAGTAGCGGGGATGATGATATAAGTGTCATTTCATGAAGTCTTCTTTTTTGGATATCTACTTGTTTCTTTTTGGATCAAGCTTCAAATCTTATATTTTTTTGTGTTTCAAAAATGTTACAACTACTTCACTTGCGTTTGTCATTGGTACATAAGTACATTCGTTTACGAAGATGTGTAGTTATTATGGTAAAATTTTAATTATAGTATTATTAATTTGAGATTTGGTAGATTCTAAATGGACATGACATTATATTCCCAACGGAGTGTTATTCGGCATTTATACTCCTCATAAATGTATTTTAGGTGACGAAATTTTCTATCACTAAAGAGGTCTACCTAAAAAATTTTTTGTTGAAAAAATTCTTTGTCACTTATTAGATTTAATCTGAAACTATAGGTGACAAAAAATCTCTCACCTTTATTATTTTTGTAATTTTTAAATTTAAAATTTTAGGTTACGAAAGTTTTTTTCTCACTATTGTTGTTTACATGATCATTTTTCATCCATTATTGGTGACGAAATGGACTACTAATGACAAAAAATATATCAAAATGGTGATGAAATAGTTTGTCATAAAATAGTCAATATAGATGACGAAATAAATTTTGTCATAAGACAATTTACAATAGGTGATGAAAGTTTTTCCTCTACATCATCATTTTCTAGCAACTATTTGTGACGAAACGGATAATTATTGTCAAAAAATATGTCAAAAATAGTGATGAAATATTTCGTCATAAAACATTCATGATAGGTGACAAAATAAAAATTTTGTCACCAAATGACTTTTTGTGACGACCCTTGAGAAAATAATTTCGTCCTTCATTTTGTACACGCATTTGAGAGGAAAAAACATATAATTAAGATGAATTTAATTCGTCACCAAATAGCCAATTTCTTGTAGTAGTGCATTTAATGTAAAATGACGAGATGGTGAATTTAATTCGTCACTAAATATGCAAAATACAATGATGTATATTGTAGAAAATGACAAATCAAGAAACACTCTTACGCACGCGTTCGTCAAATGTATAGAGCTAAGCCACACAAAGGCATTACAAACATACATAAATACATAACATAATGGATTTGGTAACCCTTAATGAAAGCATAAGGCTGTGTTCGGATTAATAATTTAGTGAGAAAAACAAGGTAGAGGATTCGATGATTTCGAATGTTGAATTGTTCAATGTTTCTATTTTTATTTTCTTTTTCATTACTAAATCTATGATCCAAATACAACATAATAATTATGTTCTACATCGACAAAGGTCACATTGTTAACCTTAGGTTTCATTTTACTCATCCCATGTGTCACTCACGTAGTGTAGGTTTTTCCCTCCATAAAAATTACTTAAAGTCCATCTCAACGCCACATGTACATGCTCGGTGACTCCCGTTCAGAAATTGACAAAGCTAGACATGGGGCTTAATTGAGGAATAAATTGAAAGTTTAGTTGTTTAAATGATATTTTATAAAAAAATTCAAGTGTCTATGAGATATTTGATCAATAATTTAGGGGGGATTGTAGGTTTTTCTGAATCCAAAACATTTGCTTAAAATCCAATTCAACGCCACATGTACACGTTCCATATCGAAATCGAAGAAGTTAGATATCGTAGTAGGCCTAATTGAGGAATCAGTTGAAAGTTCAAGTGTTCAATTAATATTATTTAAAGTTTAGGTATCTATACGAGACATTTGGTCAATAATTTAGGAGAAAATTTTGAAATTTCTCCCATAGTATATACTTCTTATTATACACACCTACTTAAACACTAATCGTGTAAATTCCAT
>BRYF01000025.1:10193648-10196148 GCA_030159135.1 Actinidia polygama | reverse complement strand
ATTCTCACTAAATTTTATAATTTTTCGTGTTCTTTATTTTCTCAATTATTACATAGAAACCATGTTATGTGTGGTTTTATACAAGATTTTGATCCTCCATTAAACACTTAAGGATTTGTTAATGCGGTTCAAGTGCATTTGTTAATGCAGATTTCATGCATGCTATCTCATTTTTGGAAATGAAGAAAGAAATAGTCTAGTGGGAAGGGAATTTATCAATATTAGGGCCATGATTTGATATGGTTATTTGCACATGATGATGTCTTTAATTGCTTGAAATAATTCAGTAGGTACAGATTTAATCATTTTGTTAACTTTATGACGAATTAGTGATATGAAATTACTATACAAGAGAAAAAAATGGTCCATCTAATTGGCAATACTTAATTGAAAAAAAGTATGTTAACAAGTATACAAAGTGTATAAATTTTTGTGCAAGTGTATCGAAACATGTGAAAAGTATATAGAAATATTCGTGAAAAGTGTCCATTAACCACCGTTCAGTGGGCAACTGCCAGCAAAATCGATACTGATTTTTTTCTTAGCTTTTTCAGTTGTTTTTGCTATATAAGCACAAAAAAAATATATTGTGAGAAAAACTGTGACAAAATTTTCAAAACACACACAAAAAAAAACAACATAACATCAATGGTGGCAAATATAGAAAATATTAAACCTATGTAGTCCTGCTATTTTTGGGCATTTACTTGCCTCTTTTGATCATTATAATGCTTTGGTTTCTTGTAATTATATACTTAAATCATCCATCACAACATTTAAATTGATGAAAACGATTAGTAGTTTTGAAAAATGATCTATGCACAAAAATGAAATGATTATTAAAAGTGATATTGAAACGGTGAGAAATGGCCAAATGCAGTGACAGAGCTAGCTACCCTAAAGCCTGTAAAGCAAAATAATTAATGTTAACCTTTCTCTTTTTAAAATTAAACTAATTACTTTTAAGGACATCTCTCTCTCTCTCTCTCTCTCTCTCTCTCTCTCTCTCTTTGTTAAAGAATTAATGAAAGCTAATATTTAATTGATATTTTGTTAAAACTTGTTCAGTTGTTTTTTCATGTAATTTTTCATGTGGTCAATCGGATTTTATTAATTTACGAAATAACACTCCTAATTTTTAATTTTTTGAATTCTTGTAAGGATAGTGAATTTTACACACATATTTTCTTCAAATGCAAAGTTACGAAAAATACTTTAATTACATAGAAGGAAAAGTTAAATAAAAATGAAATTATTTTTATATATTCTAATATATCTTTTTCAATTTTTTTATATAAAAAGATAATTTTGTAACTTCACTTAATAAAATTCTAAAAAAATGTATTTAGAGACAAAGGGAGCACGAAAAATAATTACCTTCTTATAGTGGTTATTTTATTTTATTTTTAAAATACGAGTCCTATTTTAACCGAAAACTCAAGACAGCCCTGAAAAGAATTTGCAGTTAGCCCATGGGGTTGTTCTTTGATCTTGTCTCATTGAAAAATAATGCATAGGTCATTAAATGCCTATGTAACCTTCTTCTTTTTTTCTTTCCTATTTCAACAAAAAACTCTAACAACTTCATCATTACCTTATATTCACTTAGATATTTCAATTTTGGAATCAATTTGAAATATTTAGAATCAATTTGAAATGTAAAAAAAAAATTGTGAATTTGTTTTAGATGGAAAAAAATAAATATATTGTATACGCATCGTAATTTAAAGGAAGATGCTTCAGTACATGCCTCTTATTTGGGATGTATGATGCATACCCATTTAATAGTTATTAGATGAGAAAAACTTTTAATATAAACATTTTAACAGCCATTCGATGAGAAACTTTTAGTATGAACCTTTTAATAGCTATTCGATGAGAAACTTTTAAATAAATTAATAGTTAATAATGAAAACTTGAATAACAGGTTAAACTTATTTTTATGAATCGTATTGATTTTGTTATGCACGGTATTGGTTTTGTTATGAATTTTTGAACCATTGTTATGAGATGTTTTGTTATGAATGAATTTATTATGAATTTTATTGGTATGTTTAGTAAATTTTATGAATATTTATGTTCGTTTATAAATTCTTATTGTCCACTTCAAAGCATTAATTGACGTAGAGTCCACCAATTAAAGTAAGATACAACTGCTTTTATAAATTTTATTGGTTTGATTACGAATTGTATAGGTTTTGTTATGAATTTTTGTGGGCATTGTTTATGAGATGTTTCGTTATTAATGGATTTGTTATGAATTCTATTGATATGGTTTGTAAAATTTATGAATCTTTATGGTTCATTTATAAATTCTTATGGATATAATAATAAATATTTTATGAAAATTTATGGCTATGTTATATATTAAAATTAACTTTATGAAGATTTATGGTTAAATTATATTTTAATTTAGTTGATCTACAAAATGACTAATTTGACCAGTAACAAATAATGACGTGACGCAATCTCAACTATACAATAGGTGCAAATGATTAAT
>BRYF01000025.1:10186148-10191148 GCA_030159135.1 Actinidia polygama | reverse complement strand
CCTTATCCGATTAATTTGAATTTCATTGTTTTTTCTTAAGAATTTCTTTTTCGCTTCCGATTTGTCGAAATGGAAAATTAAATTTTTTTTTGGCAAGACAAGATTAACTCAACATCAGGTACAATTTATTTCAAACCAGGCTACAAAGAACTTTCGTGACATCAATTAATTTGAATAACATGGCATCCTAGAAGAAACTTTGAATTTCTATATACCAATATATACTCTACATTGTGCTTCACTTTTCACCACAAGAGCAATATTTTTACATTCTAATAATGATTTAAAATACGAAGAAAAAAAAGTACCCCAATTAGATCCTTGAATTTGACATATCTAATTTTTCCTTTAATTATGCAAAAAAGAAAGAATTGTTAAAGCCAAAATGACCTCAAGGCTTCATTCAAACAATATTAGTAGGACAAAAAGAAAAAACATCCAAAAATTAATATGCTCATGAGGCTAATCTCATATTAAGAATGATAATAGAGTAGGTGTTAGGTGGTCAATCTCACTAGGGTGAAAAACTCTATATTATTGGTTTGGTTAGCTCCTCTCACAATCCGTGAAACAAGAAAGACAAACACCGTCAAGGCTTATTAGCCAAGGATTCACCATAAAACCCTTCGATGCTTAAGCTATTGACCGAAAAAAGAGTATGAGAGATGAGAACTCAAATGGACCAAGTGTTAGTAGGGTTAGAAGGTTTAGTAGAGCTCTCACTTGTGCTCTTGTTTATGGATAAGGTCACCTTGGCCTACAAGTCATCTATGGTTACATGCCCTTGCACACTCTCACATTTTTCTTTTTATTATTCCTGACGGAATAATAAGGATGTCCCCCAAACAATTAGAGAGTTAACCTTCCTCTGCATTTGATGGGCATGCAACTAGTCCAGCCACGCCACGTGTAAGATCTGGTTCATCCCGAGCCAGGGTATCAGTCCTCCGGTTCAACCAACCCAAAACGGTTGATTCGGTTCAGGCCGTCTGACCATTCGGTCCAACCCGTTTATCTGTCCGAACCAATTCTCCTCCCGTTGAGCCCATATCATTGGGCTGGATCAAGTGTTCATCTCAATAGGTGTCTTTTACGGTGCTCGAGTCCAAGCGTATTTTGAGTCTTTTACAATAGTGTATTTGGATTAACACATCCTACCCCTTCTCTATTAGGGGATTTGGGAGTACACACTATGTGGGTTATAGTAGTCACTGAATAAATGTTAAACATTAGCTATTGAAAAGTATGAGTTGAAAACAATCAAAATTCAACCTTTTACAAATCAATTGTTTTTAACTTTTTTTAAAGTTATATTTATTCATAAGCAGAAGTTGTGACAAGGGCAAATTTTTTGATAAAAAAAATAGAAGCTACAATTAATAAGCTACATATGCGAAAGGGTTAAGGCATGAGGAGAGGCAACTTTTTTTTTTTTTTTAATATCTCAGTATCTAATCCAATGGACCGACAAATCCGAATGATCAATCCCACTGTCTACAAGTAGGAGCCTATTTAAAGCCAAAACAAAATTATAGACTGGTCTAACACATAAATTGATAGCCTGCGAGTGAGAATCGAATCTCAAACCCTAAAAGGTTTTAGGCTATATTCTGAAAAACAGAACTCTGAAATTAATTTAGAACCTCCAACCATACCAAATACTTTTAGGCTATATTCAGTTCATATGGTACGAGGAAGATAACAATTTCACTAACAATCATACCAGTCCCCATTATAATGCATATATAGATTTAGGTATATTTGCATTGTCAAGGACAACACTTTTTGGTACTTGTTTGCTCACATAATAACTCAACTGAGTTGTATGGAATCACATTTTTTTTGTGTTACCATTATTACACCGCCTTGGGCAAACCGTACGAGTGTCTAGAATGAAAATTTGTCACTGTTAATGTACAATTTGCAACTTACTACTACATAAATTGAATAGCCGACTTTGAGGGATCTCCCCTAAAGTTAGGCCTTAATATTACACAGCCTACTACTTAAAAGTTCTTCATATTGGCTGCCCAAAAAATAAGAAAATGAAATAAATTTGGAGTTCCACAAACAAATGAGTACATAGGATTCTCCACGTCAGAAGTCCGTCCTATTCTCTTTAATAAAAAAAATAATTCTTAAAACAAAAGAACAATTACTTTGCTTAGTGAGTAGGAGATTTCGTTACATCGTGCGATTGTGAGAAGCATGGAACAGAACAGACAGAGCTTTTTGGTATAGATAACCCTTCCCATTAAGTGAATGATAAATATATAATTAATATGCACTATGATGTGGACAATTCAACATTGGGCCTACCTTATTGGTCCTTTGAACCATTAGGGCCTTTGCCAAGAAAAAAAATTCTAAATTTTTTTTGTGGGCCATAAGAAATGCACCAAGTCCCCAAACAAAAAGTGCTATGCTATACTACACTGTCATGAGCATGTTTTGTTAGTAAATTTGTGTATAGGGGATAAAGCAGTGACAAACTAATATGCATTCACACTTGCAAACATCTTTCATAAAGGGGAAAAAATACAAATCAGGTAACTCAAAATTGGAAAATCTTGTAATAACATGTACACATCAGGAAATAAAAATTTGTGTATATATATAATATCAGAAACAGAATGAGAGATTTTATAGGATTTAGTTGTACTAATACATTGTCTCGTCGTCTTCATCTGTGTTATTTCCACTTTTTCTCTCAAAACCCAGCCCCTGGTAGCACCGAAACGAAGATTATGATTGTGCACTGGGCTAAGGGAGTCAATGGGAATGATGATCGAATCGAACCCTAAGAATTATTGGTTCAGGACAAGCTTCCAAGGAACGGTCTACTCTTGGTAATCTCCCGGATTGGTTTATCCGTAAACCTAATCAAATTGTATGAAACCTCCAGCAATAGAGCCAAAACTCAGCCCAACTACGTAAATCCAGAGTCCCTTGTATGCTTGCATGAAAAGCGCCGGTCCAATGCTTTTTGCAGGGTTCATCGATGCTCTTGACACTGGGCTGCAAAAAAAAAAATTGTGTTGAAAGAAAATGAAATTAAAATTAAGATTGCAATATTCATGACTCTGGCCAAAAGGTTTGGTGTGTTGTGGTAATTACCCTGCTATGAATATATTCACAACTAGGGTCATTCCAATGGCAATTCCGGCTAATTCTCCAACCTGCAAGAAGCAAAAAAAAAAATACAATTTCCGATCATCAATAACTCGATTATCGATTAGATGAAACAATAACTGACAATCACATAGGTTTTGCTGTTTGGGAAAGTAGTGGATGGAGGTAATTAGAGTTGGATTTTTGGATCACATTTAAGCCATTAACCCTTAAAAAAAAAATCAGAACAAAACAAGTCTTCTTTTAAATAGCTACAACTACTTTTTAACCGTTAATCAGTTCTCATAATCTTATTGGTAGCTTGAATTTTAGCATCAGGCTTCTCTGTAGTCTAATTTTGGATTGTGCCGGTGCAAGGCAAGTAGTTCAGGCTACATTTCGGAACCGATTTGATGATCAAACCGTTTATATTGTAAACCTTATCGAGAACTTTACTAATGTAAAAAATTAAGTTGACCGGATATAAATCATGATCGATCAACATCAATTTATATCAAGATAAATTTATATAATCTTGTGTGCCATATTCAAATACTAAACGAATATCGATTTGTATCCAATTAACATGAGATTTTACAGAATTGATCTTCACGCAAAGTCTATAATAGGAACAATTTGAGTCATCAAAATGAGCTTAAAATATATGAATTACACTCTGCAGTCCAAACATTCGGATTACAAAGAAGCTGTGTCCTGAATTTTAAATGCTATGCTGGTAGTTGTGACCTTAATTTTTTCATACATATACAAATTGCAAATTAAATGACCAGGTAACCCCCAAAGTGTTCAAATATTACATTGTGGTCCCTTGTAGTTGAAAACTCCCGTGAGGGCAGGCAAAGTCATGATTGGCCGAGCAAGACGATGGAATTAGAGATTTCTATTGGTTATATGCTTTTGGTAATAAGATTGTTGGGCTTATTTTAAGCTCCATCTCTCATCTTTTCTGTTGCATTTTATCGATCTCTTGTTCTCTCGCCTTGGCGTTCGTCTTTTCTTAGTCTACCTCTCTTTCTAGAAAATGGTAAGGAGGGAACGAGATGGCCATAGAGTCCGGAGGCATGAGGGAGAAAGGTAGTTGTTGAGGAATGAGAGAGCGAGGAGTGAGAATAGTGGTCGAGTTAGCTCTATACATCTTGAATGAAACAACTTGCAAAGTGTTTAATACTCTATACTAATTTTTATTTTTACATGAGAAATGTTGAATGATTTGTGAATGTTGCTATATCATTTGTCAAAATTTGACAATTTATAAAGCTTGTGTCAAATTTGGAATAAAGGTCGACAAATCTCGAAACTTATTTTCTATTATGAACACAGCCAAGAAAACACATACTTTCAAATGATTTTTCACGGGTTTAGTTTTTGACTGTGAATATTTTTAATTATTTGATCTAAATCTTATACTTTTTAGATTCATCTTGACGACAAGAGTCCAAAAATATAATAATTTACATCTAATTAAAAAAAAAGACTAAAGATAAAAAATAAATATTTTTACTTGATAAATTAGCTATTATTTTTGTCTTTCGTAGATTTTATTTTTCTTAATTTGAACAAGATTTTTTACATTTTTCAGATTCTTCTCATCAAAAGTACAAAGTTTTGATCAAATAATAAAAAAAGATCACTAAAATTGAAAAAACTCAAAATCAAAGCAGTTAAAAAATTATTTTAGAAAGTTAAACTAAACAAAGACTAACTTTGTCAAAGATTTTAATATATTTACCATCCTCCTTAACAAAATCACAACTTGGGTCACTTGGAATCAAACTTGGGCTGAAATTGGGTCACACTTGGAACCAAACCAGAGCCAAAGGCCCAAAACTAGCTATGATGTGGCCACAAATCCAACCTCTACTAAGCCC
>BRYF01000025.1:10161148-10163648 GCA_030159135.1 Actinidia polygama | reverse complement strand
CCATGTGGCTGAAGCAGTTAATGCACCTTATTCAAAAGAAGCCACGTGGACGTTGGCATTAATGGCGAAATAATGTATTTTGACGGGAAGAGTAATTCAGTAGTGAGAACGGCGGTTTTCATTACAGAAGTTAAAAAATCGCGAGATCTTCACTGTTAATGGGAGTAGATCCTGGACCTTTGTGGAGCCCCTATAAATAAGGGGATCCCCCCATCCATTTACACTTTCCATTCTCGTTGTCGAACTGCTGCCCCTATTCCAAAGTGCATCTAGCCCCACAAAGCTTGCCTATTCTTCCAGTTTTTTGATAAGTATCTACTACCATTCTTGCCTTCAATTTCTTAATTCTTAGTGCAGTAGAATTGACTTAGGAGATTCGAAAAATTTAAAAGATTCCTTGCCTTCATGGATATCCGATCATCTAGGAGAAAAATCATGCATGTCTAATGAGGTAAACCAATCCCCCTCCTCGCCCCTTGAAGACTCCCCTCCTTCGGACGATTCTATTGTCAATAAGGAAGATCCCAGGATGGACACCTCGCCCCTAACAAAAGAGGTCAACGTTATGACTCGGGGTAATTTAGAGATCCTGAAGGAAAAATATTTCTTCCACCCGGGATCTAACTCAGGATCCCAGGAGAAGGCGAGACCATATTATCCACTCGCCCTAGCGAGGTGGCTTTTTGTAAGGCCGCTTTCCCAGCCGACTTGAGATTTCCTATTCACCCTATCACTAGGAGGATTTTGCATTATTAAAATATATACCTTGCCCAACTTTCACCTAACGCCTGGCGATGTATTGTTTTTGCTTTGGTGATATGGCGATAAGCGCCACATATGTTGCGACAAATTTGAAACTTGTACTCCATCAGTCCGTCGAAGGACTTGGGATGGCTGTATGTTAAGGCGAGGCCCGACAAGAACCTGATCAGAGAGTCGCTGAGCAACGTGAAAGGGTAAAAGAAGAGATCACCTCGGGAGACGAATGGAAATTTTTTCAGAAGCATGCCTCCGGGCATAGAAATCCCACGGGTCCCCAGATCTTGGGGCATGCCAGGTAAGCCCCTCCCCCAGATCTCAGTCGCTGAGCAACGTGAAAAGGTGAAAGAAGAGATTTTATTTCAAGTATTTCACTTCGCCATTTTGATATTAACATTCTTCATTTCAGGTAAACGTGACAACAAACTGCCCACCTTGTCTGAGATCGAGGTTAATAGGACGGCGGAGGTTTCTGAGAAGATAGAACCAGGAGTTATTTTGAGGTCTCGAAGGCTATGTCATCCAAGACTTTCCAGAGGTACTTCGCTCGTGGTCGCATGGAGATATCATCCAGTGGCGGGGAGAATACTCAGTCTAAGGGAGGCAAAAATACTACTTCGGGCGATGAGGGTTAGTCTTGTCCCTCCCGAGGCGACCTTCATCGTGATAGTCCTTCTTGAAATCACTCAGTAGAATGCCTAGGAGTTATTAGGAGGAACTTAAGGAGAATAGTAAGGAGGGCCCTGCTTTACATTTCCAACCTAACTTTACTCGGGTGATTGGGGGGAAAAGTTCGAGATCCCTTTTCCAATCTTTTTTCAAGTAGGCTCGGACTCGGAGTCGGAGTCTTTGTCGGACTCAGGGCTACCCCCTGAGCTTAGATTAGATGGTATTGCCTTTTACCTTTTCCAAATCTTATTTCTTTCGTCGTTTGATGTTCGTTTTGTATCCTGTAGCTATGTCATCGCAGATCAATCTGGCTAAGCTTACCAAAAAGGCTGGGGAAAAGAAGGCTGCATCCAAAGATGCAAACTCAGCGGCGAAGGGCTACCCTGTCCTTAAAGGGGATCATTATTCAAGAGAAGTGACCTCAGGATGACAATCATGACTCGTCGCCCAGTAAGAAGTACGAAGTCGGCGAATCTAAGGGCAAGGATGCCATGCCGCCACCCCCACCCAAGAAGGCCAAATCAGCAGGGGCAAACAATATGGCTCGACGACCGTTGGCGCCGGGGGAGGGTCCTTTTGCCTCGCCGGGTAAAAGCCTTGGTCTGGAGCCTCGATAATGGCGAGCGCTCCCGTGGCGCAGAAAATATTGATCGAGTTGATTCTCCCTGCTGACAAGGAGAAGGTAGATCAGTTCAACATGGATGAATTGGTTACCAAGTCCTTCCACGCCCTTGGCAAGATACTTGGTTGTTTACGTTCGGCTTCATATATGTAGTTCGTTCTTATTTGTGGCGTTCACATAGACTTATTTATAGCAGGAAATTGTGCTCGTTTCTTCCCTCGCCCTCCAGAGCCAAAATCATTAGAACGACTACCATTTCCAGCTCGCCCGTGCTGACTCGGCCGAGCTTGAGATGGTTAAAGCTCAAAATCGAGCTTTCAAGGCGGAGAACCAATTGGTCGCTCTAGGCAAATAGGTGATGAAGACTGAGGTTGAGCTGAAGGATAAATCTGAAGTCATGGCGCGGTTGGAGGCTGAGGTGGCTGAGCTTACAGACAAACTAGCTTGCGC
>BRYF01000025.1:10106148-10108648 GCA_030159135.1 Actinidia polygama | reverse complement strand
TTGGTTGTACCTGTCTATTTGTGTATGGTTATGATATGGAGTAAAATCATACACCTATATAATATTATTAATATACAATATGTATATTTATTTCGTTTATGCTAATTACCACTAATTGGCAATAGTTAATAAGTATGAAAGGACAAAAAGTATTTTTTCATAAACTATTAATGCATTTTTATATTATTTTATACACTTTTTCTTCTTTAACCTAATATTTTTTTATTTATTTAAGTCACAAAAACAAAAAGCAGGCTAATCCATTTTATCAAGAAAAAATAGAATAAAATAAGGGTTTAAAAATGTGTAGATTTACAAGTAGAGGAAGGGTGGGTCCCGCATCGATCAGAGACAGACATTGCAGGAACATGGAAGTCTATGTGGGGCCCACATGGATGATTCGTTGGGGGACAGGTGAGGCCTACATGGGTCTGGTTGTTCTCCCTTGAGTGTGTTGCCGACTGGCACGCCATCAATAAACCGTGCTTTGTAGTCACAGTGGATAACATGTGGCTCCCAAAAAGCCCCTCACCCGCCATGTCTTGCCCTTGTATCATAGATTGTGAGACCACGTTATTGGGATTCATTAGAATTAAAATGGTTTAGGAAGTAGAAACAAATAATGGTTGTCTTATGATTGTGTGATTTTTATTTTAGAATTTTTAGTTGTTTTGCCTTTTGAAATTTTTATTTTTAATTATTTTTTTATTATTTGATAAGAAATTATAAATTTTTTAATTTTTTTTGAGATAAATCTAAAAATATTATTTAAAATTTAAAAAATAAATCAACTAAAAATAAAAATTTAACTATTTTGTTGAGTAAAAGTGATTTTTTTCTTCAATATTTTTTTTAAATTAGATAAAAATTTAAAAATTTTATGACTCATCTTGTCAAGAGAAATCGAAAAATATAAAATTTTGATTAAACGGTGACAAAAGTATAAATTTAAGCCAAACAGAACCATAATCGCATGTGTATTGGTAACTATGAAAAAATATTAATATTTATAAAATTATATTAAAATCTGTGAAGTGTATAAATATATGTGAAAAATATGCATTTATAATTGCTTAGTGAAAGGTGATTAAGAGAACCCTATATAAATTAATGGATCTTTACATATCTTAATTGGGCTAGCCATAGCCTAGTGGACTGTCATCAAGGTAAAGAAATTTTATTAGGAAAATGTTAACCATAAGGTGGTGATTAAGGCAAGGTTTTGACTTTCGTGCCTTATCGATTAGTATGTATCCGTTTTTATGAGATCCATACTATTATTGTTATATATAGGCTCTACCAAAGTGCACAAGGGGAGTTGGGTCACAATTTGGTAAGAAAACATCATTCATTTACTGTGTTGTCTTTTTTATCATGAGAGTTGTTTTCGTTCATATTTCAAACGAAAATGGATGGAGAGGAGACATTTCTAGTTGACTTGAAATGCGAGAATTGGATCATTCAAACTAAAAGTGAAGACGCAAAGTGTAAAATAAAGTGACATCTTATCATTTTTTGTCGTTGCTTGTTAACGGAGATGGACAAAGGGGTACACTACTGTGGGGTGTGAGTTTAAGAGAAGAGAGAAAAAAAATCAAGGATAGACACATGCGGTGAGTGGAGGTGGTTGCCGACAGTTATTAGTAGCAAGGGCCTAGCTGCGACACAGAAATAGTAAAATCGGCCGTCGGAACTGTTTTTAAAAAACGGCTCTCCGATGATCAAGTTAGATGACCGGACAATTACTTATTAGTTGATCTAAAATGTAAGGTTTAGACTGTACTAAATAAAAGTAAAGTTTGCAAATTGGCACTGAGTGTAAAGTGAAGGGGTGCCAAATGTAATTTACCCAAATTTGACGCTCTTCCCTAACTACGTCGTTTTCCTTTACCACTAGTCTTCGAGACTTCGAAACTGCCAATACTTGAATCTGAAACTTCGATACATCTTCTTCCTCCATAGCAAGAGGGTTCGTTGTCTGTACAAATGTAATTGAGATATCGTGCACCGTAAGCTTTCTCTCTCTCTCTCTCTCTCTCTATCTATATTGTAATAAAACAAAATATTAAATACTAGTTCTGGCCAAGCTAGGGCTATTGCTTTATAGCAAGCTTGACGGGTTTTCTGCGCCAAAGCTCGATAGAGAAGCAAAGTTTGGCAGGTTTACCAATGCACATCAGACGACAGAAGATGATTTGTACGGCGAAATTTTCTCTGATACCTCCACATCTAGATCAAGGCACTTGCCACATGATGAGCTAGCTACCAAACGTGACTAAGAGACATAGTTGGCTTAAACGCCTACTCACTAACACAACAATCAGAACGTCCTGGCACGCGCTGAGCTGTAGTATATCCAGTGACATGACAGTTAGTGCGTCCAGGCACATACCGAACTATGCTACATAAAATCAGGTCTTATTCTTTATGTATGCAACTAAACTTTTTCTCTATTTTAAAAACTTTCGTTCACTTACTTGATTGTCAGAGAGCCGTTCTG
>BRYF01000025.1:10083648-10091148 GCA_030159135.1 Actinidia polygama | reverse complement strand
TGAGCCCGAGTGGTCCCACTAGTGGGAAAGGTGTTGTGCCTTTAGGCCCATACCATATCGGCATTCCCCCACCGGATAGAAGCCATTTTCCATATGAATTGTGGTGACAGCCACAGTGTTCGTCTTTGAGACAAATCTGGTTTGGTTGGTGTTTTTCAGCCACAGCTTTTTAGAACTTTTATAGAATGGAGAAGCAAAAATTAATAACCCCAAAATGAGGTTGAGTCTGCGTTTTTGCGGTTCTCATTGGATTTTTTTTCAATCTAAATTTGGTTTTTTATCTTCTATTTTTTCAGGAATCCAAAAGTTCATAAAAAAATGACCAAAACTGTGAAATCCACCGCTTTGTATTTATCATTTTTTTTCAAAATTTAGTGAATTTATTGTTTGTTTGCTTGTTTGTTTCAAACTTCCCAAGTGCAAGAACAAACTAAGAAGTAAAACTAGGGATGAGAAGAAAAAAACTGTCTAAACCGTAAAACTATCAAATTAATTCGTACGATTTGTTTGCAGTTTTAAAATCGAACTGAATCGTACATATAACTTATTATGTACAAATACTATTTAAACTTATAATTATATATATTAGATAATAAATATTAAAAATGAGATTTATTGCAAAAATGGGAATGCTATTGATAGACTAACTCATCATTGCACTTGTTTTGTTATAATGGGTTATTCTCTTGATTATACGAAGAAATAGATTTTGAACTGTGAATCAAACTGAATTGAACCGAATCAAACTGTTTTTATGATATGGTTTGATTTGATTTCATTGGTCCAACGTTTTTATTGGATTTGAAATTGATTTATAATTTTTTCTAAAACCTCACTAATCCAAACTGTGAAAACTCCAGTAAATAAGGACCAAATTATAGAATTTTGATATAAGATGTCTAAGTTTGGAGTTCAACAACTGCACTAATGGTAAAATTTCATTGTTCACTCTCTCTTGAAGTTACCTCTGTCTATATTTTGGACGGAATGGTCATTTGAATGGGATGGTCATTCTATTAAAATAATCATTCCGGTATTTGATTGATTTAAAAGTAATAAAATAGTAATTTTATTTGGAATGATCAATATTCACTAGAACATATTAATAATCATTATTTTAAAATAATAAAAGAATGCATATTTCATTCTCATTCTTTACAAAATGAGAATGACTATTCATACATCATTCAATTACAATTTACATTTTATTCCTTACAAAATTTTATTTCATCCATCTAAAGACAACCTTACAGCTTAAGTTTGGTGAGTTCGGATCCTCTGAAGTGCAAGTTGTGTGGAGTATTTTGGGAGTGTACGAAACGACGTCGTTTTGTACACTTCAGGACCAAAACGACGTCATTTCGATCCTAAAGTATACAAAACAACGTCGTTTTGTACACTTCAAAAACACTTCACACAACATTCACTTTAGAGGATCCGAATCCAAGTTTGGTAACTACTTGATATGCGTAAGATGCATATTTGCGATTTACAAATTAAAGTTGACAAAAAAATCTTTAAATACATAAAAATAAGACACTGTCGAAAACAGCTCACAAAGGGATATGTAGATGTGGACAGTGCAGCTCATTATTATTATTATTATTATTATTATTATTATACAAGTAAGAACATCACACCTATCATAATATTATTATTATTTGTTGATTTGCGATAGTTTACCCCAACTAGCCTAATAAAGTATAGTGATACAAATTACTTTACTAATTTCGAATGTCAAAATCCAAGTTTAGTTGTATAATGACGAGGTGTGAGCAACCTTATCTATCTAACCAGTTTTTAAGGGATGAAAGACTTAAATTTGCAAAAGTGACTTCACTTAAAATGCCAATTTGGGTATAGATCACTTGCACTTCGAAGTCCATCTTGGGTCTTGGTGTCATTCATGAACTGACAATTGTAGCTAACAAATTAAACTCTAAACTCTTTAACTCGTCAGTTTCCATGTACATAGCTTGACAACAACAATTAATTCTTGCAAAAATCATTAGAAAAAAACATCGCACGAATTGAGACCTTTTAAAAGTGTTAATTCATGTAATTAGGATACTTATCCAAGCAAAATTTAGAAAAAAATTTTGAGCGAAGCAAAAACTGAATTTCAAGCAGAAATAAAGAATATAAAGTGATGTTTGTTAACCGTTTAATTTCTGTTTTTCTGTTTAATTTTTATTTTTTTGGTATAAACATAAAAAAATTATTTGTGTTACTATTTATAATTGTAAATAAATAAAACTTACTATTACTATTTCTGAAAGTAGTGAAAATAACAAAAATAAATTTTGCTTTGTTTATAAAATCACCAACTCCACCACCACATCGCCGCCGCAACCACCACCTACTCCACAATCTCCGTCTCCACCACCACCGCTACCATATTTTTGTTTTTAAATAGTTTAAAAAAAGTGAACACAAACATATTTTTAATTTCTATTTTACAAAAAAAAACAACTAAACAAACACAAAAAATAAAAAGTAAAAATATTACCAAACATACCCATTTAAAGGTTCTGAAATAACAAAAAGTGTTTTTTTGGTTTGCTTTTTGCCCACTGTCCATTCCTTCAATCGTTTCAATTGTTGTTGTCAAGTTTTATAAATGAAGATTGATGAAATGTTCGAATTATAACGGATTAAAAAGTTTATAATTTAATTTGTTCAAATTAAAAAATCAAGATTTAATTTGTAGATCCAATCCTAAAGTTATTTTTGTATTTTTTTTCCTTCATTTTTTTATTTTTTATTTTGATTGTCCCCATCTAATTAGCTAACGTAGCGCCCGTATAGGGTAGTAAACTTGAGAGTTGAGAGGAAAAAAATCGAGGATAAACACCCGCGGTAGTTCTATGGCAACGAAGGAAGTTGAAACTAATTAACCAGTAATGTCCTAGTTGCAGCACAGAAACAGTGAGACTGATCGCATGAGTTATTTTTAAAAAAAGCTCTCCGACAGTCAAGTTAGAAGTGTATATATAGAGAGAGTGTGTATATGTTGTATTAGCTGAGAGTGAGTACCTGTTTGAGAACAGTGGTTCTCCTTATATAGTATAGATCGGCGCGTAACTCGTTGCGCCAACTGTTGTGTCAGTAGGTAGGTGACTGACCTAACCATACCTCTGAGGATTAGTTGGTAGCACGTTTTCATACCGTAGATGTCTTGTTCCAAGCATGGGGGTTGTCAAAGAAAACTTCGCCGTGCAAATTATTCTATGTCCCTTGACATACCTCGGGATCGCCACCGACTGTTGTCTCTTGACCAACTTTTAGCACGGTCGATCCACCGGACTTACTGTATAGCGACAACTCGATTATTACGCAGATCCTTAGTCCGGACGATTTCAATGCTTAGCGGTGTTTTGACCGAGCTTAGGAGAGCGTTGTTCCCTCACCTCGCTTCGCAGTGGTTCCCCCGAAGGTGGCTCTTGCGTTGGTGGGGCACGAACTTGTAGTTGTTCATGTTATCCTTTTGCATCCCGTCTCACTTGGTACCCATTTTCGCTACCCCGTCGAAGCCATTTGCTCTCTACAATTCGCAAACCCTTGAAACTCAAACATTGTGGCCTACTTTTACTTATTTCTACCCATTCACACGCACTTCACAATAAGCCTATGTAACCATCTCATTCGAGATGCTCTTGGTATGTTAGCACAACAGGGCCAACGAATGGACCGTTCTTTTAAGCTTGAATCGCAAACCTAAAATGACAACCACGTAGAAACCTATGTTTGTTTACACTTTTCCACTGGATTGATGAGTATTGGGTTTTTTTTGCTTAAAAATAGTTTTATTAACACGCCATCCTGTTCTTTGTCACTTGTGTCGAAAGGGCCTGGAATTCATGGAATAAAATTATTTGAGAACACAATAGAGACCCACTAGGAGCAGAATGATGGGCATTTTGTAGGCCATAAATAGGCAGGTGGATGGGCATTTTTTGGCTTCATCTACAAATACTTTGTTTTTCTTTCCATATCAAAAATTGAAAATTGAATAATGAATTCAAAATATTATCTATGCTTTCCATCAGCAACTCATAGGATGAACCCCAAATGCGGGTCATTCCAAGCAAATATCAAAGAATCATATCTCAAGATCAAATGGGAGACTACTTCTTCTTCGAAGTATTTTCATGATAATCATTCAGTACAAATAAACCTGCTTAGGCCGTGTTTGGATCCTTAGATTTATGCCGGATTTAATGAACAGGGCATCCATAAAAGAAATACCAGAGCTATATAATTCATATATCATCCATAAAAACCACAAATCACAAGCTTGTTAGAAAAGAGAATAGTAGAAGAAAAGTAAGGGCTACAATGCTATCCTTCTGTAAAGGGATAAAATATCAAGTACCAACTCTGGTTAAGCCAGGGCAATCACCGTTGTCGGGCTTTCGCTCGATAGCAAGCTTGGCGGGTTACTGCATCGGAACTCGATTGAGACGCAACGGTCGGCGGCGATCCCAAGGCATATCAGGGGACAGAAGGTGACTTGCACGTCGAGGTTTTCTCTGACACCCCCAACGCTTAGATCGAGACGTCAGCAACATGATGGGCTAGCCACCAACCAGACCTTAGAGGCATGGCTTCAGTCACTCACCGAGCTGCAGTCTGCTCAGTGACATGGCAATTGTCGCATCCATGTGCCAAACTGTGTTTATATAAGACCATGTCTTATTCTCTCAAATGTATGCAAGTTCAGCTACTCTAAGCTTAAACTCTGTCTCTCCCTCTACATACACTTTGTATTCATCGGTCATCTAACTTGACCATCAAAGAGTCATTCCCAAAACAACCTCCACTATAGTTCTCACTATTCTTGTCTTGTAGCTAGGTCTAGCAAACCTTCAAAATCGTCCACCTTCGCTAACCGTCATGCAACCACAGTAAGTGTCTAATTTCGATTTCTCTCCATCCTTTATAATACTCGCATCCCCACACCTTCCTATCAAAATGAAAAGAAAAAAAAATAGGAGGATGTGAGTAGTGAGCACCATGTATGAAAAATAATAGCTTTCTGGAGAGAGAGATGACACCTCAAATGTTTTTTAAAATGTGTCTACGTAGCAGACATGTGTGTCCAAGGCATATGTGTCCCTTTACTTGTCCAGGTGAAATAAAAAAATAGAACACGCCACGTGACGTGTCTGATAGTATCTGGGCATGTCCGACACAAATACGGCACCCATTTAAGCATTTCCGTGCTTCATAGACTTCTTCTCTACTTATGCAGTTGTTTTGCAATCTCTGACAGTAGCCGTTACAACCAAACAAACTTACAATATAAAGTTGCAATGTTTTGGAAGATCAAAATTCTTCAAAAGCAAAATTGGTTGTCAACTTTGTATGGTGTAGTAGATATTATCCTCACCAGGGGCGGACCTACCAAGGGCCGAGGGTAGGCGGCCGCCCCCCCTGAAATCTGAGGAAATTTTTTTTGTTAAGGATAAAATTTAGAATAAATAAACTTATAAGTCTAATTGTGATATTATCTATAAAGTTTAGAGTTGAACTATGTAATTACCTATATATATATATATATATACTTGAACCCAGGCTTCATTATTCATCTCTCTCTTTTTTCTTTCCTTCTAATATGTTTCTCTCTTTTTCTTTTCTTCTAATCTGTTTTTCGATGCAGAGATGCTTCGCTTTGTCCATTTTTCTTTTGATTTTTTACCAAACTAGAGTGAGATTGAGTGAAAATCTCGGTACAAAAGTTAATTTACTCTTCAAACTCTTCTCAACAAGCCAAAGATATACTCTTATGGAGGAATTGGAAGAAAAAAAATTAGGGTTTCATGACGAAATTTTTTTTCGCCCTCCGCTTGAAAATTTTTCGCCCTCCCTGAAAAAAAATTCTGGATCCGCCACTAATTCCGATCCACGTTGAGAGAAGCAATCATTAAAAAATAGAAATTGGTTCATCATCGCAATTGAAATCAGATAGATATTGATGTGGGATGAAATATTCGCCAAGTCGAGTACATCGCCTGAGTATTTACCTTGCCGTGATTCTAGATAATCCTGGTCGCCCACCATATAATTGACGTGCAATCATGTCGCCAGAGTATGAAAATGAGTTATTTCTAGGTCGCCACCAAGCGAGGTTATTAACGTTGCCAGACAACAGACTGTCTCCATACGAACTCCATCTCCGCAAGGATTCTATCTCCACTGGGAAACTATCTCCGGAAGAGGTTCTTTCCTTCACAACCACCACAAATTACGGAATGTCCTCCAGATGTCAGATCTCCCTATTAAATCTCTTATATCTCCGGGATATATTGCCATACTTAGCCGTTCGAAGATCACGCTGCAGTTTCCTTACACGGCTCTCCATTCTCCATCTATATAAAGGTCGCTCCCCTAACATTATGAGGTACGCAACACAATATTAACTCTGGCACAGACGGATAGCTCCTCTTGCTCATTGCTTAGTTTTTGATCGCCTTGGTCTGATTCGCACGCCGGAGGGGTTTTGAGCGGCCTCGCCCCCGCCGGTAACGTTTGCTCTCTGTTGCGCAGGTCGCCCGAGTCTTTTCCGAGGTTACCACCTCGCCGTCCAAAGCAACTTGACTGTTGGTTGCTCGCCCGAGATTTTTACCACAACAGATATAGTTGTATATGCATGTTTATGAATCCCTATTTTGGTGAATCTCCTACCCAATGCATTATTCTTCAATACCCCAACAGCCAATTCAATCTCCCATTTATTGACTTTGTGTGATTGCCATGGTGAATTAGATCTGAGAGTTATGGATGTGGGTTTAGAAGAGATTAATCAGGTGATGGCGACTTTAGCCTCCATGTACAGCCACTGCTGGCAGACAAGGGAGCAACTTTTACTTCGCCGGTGATGATCGATTAAAAAATGACGGCCAAACACTCGTCGAGAAGTTATATACGAAATCTTCACTTCCTCGTGAAGCTCAGAAGTGGGACTAGAGGTTATGGCCGGTGGTGGTGATATACGGAAGAAGAGCAGCAGATGTTGTGACAAACAAACACTGTGACATAACTTTCAAGTCAGAAAAAAGTAGAAATTGCAGCTTAGAAGTTGTACCAAACAAGAGTTGTACCAAACAAGTACTACGACACTCAGTGACAAGCTTATCGTCGAGAGGGAAAATCAAACCAAAGATAACAACAAAGAAAAAAAAATATAAGTATGTCAGAACCCCATTGCCACCGACCATGTTGATACTTTAACTGCATATCGCTATTTTCAGACTATATCTAGATGGTATCTTGGCCCGGAGCCAGGTACATGAAATGTTGAGAACTCCACTAGCCAGTTAGGAACTTGATTCTTTTAAGTTCTAGTAAAGGAGCAACCATGCTAATAGGATCAAATCAATCTTCATAAACAACTTGACTAAATTCATAAAAAGATGCTACTCATATGATATTTACCAGGGTGGTTACCTTATTCTCCTTTGAACAACTTTCGTGGTCTTCCCCGACCTTGGCGCTTGG
>BRYF01000025.1:10076148-10078648 GCA_030159135.1 Actinidia polygama | reverse complement strand
ACGGTCCAACCAAACTCTCTAAAAACTGAGTTCACTGACTCCATAATTTATTAAGGTTTCCATTTTCCATCACTATTTTTGACCAATGCTACAAATTATCATTTTTACAAGTTGCATCAAAATTAAATTAGAACCAGCCAGAGTTCAACAGAGACTAGACCAAGGACGGCACTCATCGGAATAAGTTCATCAGAGATATTTTTCCAACATATTCAGAGAAAGATCAAATGCCTATCTTGAAAATGATTTCTAAGTGGATTCAGAACCAAATTTTATCGAAAAGGGATCTTATAAACATTATAAGATAGCTTGATCCTTGTGGAGCCATCTAAAAATGACTTGCCAAATTCAGAAAAATAGGAAACCGATTCAATGGTAAATAGATACTAGATAACCTCCATTATGAGTGTCCATTTCACAAATCAGATCATAAACATGTTAAAAAAGGACGCACAAATCATTTTATATAATTCCCACACATACAGACATTGTAAACAGTACTGCAAATTTGAGTTTGCTATTCACAGAAACATCTTTTTCTTCCCTTTTCTTTTCTTTTTTTTCTAGGTCATCCAAAACCCGAAAGGGACAGCTAAATGCAAGAGATGACGACACAAGGCCTCTGTGATCCATAGCCTAATTCATCCTTTAAATCAATGGCTTATCTGGGCTTTTCTGACATCAAAGCTCAAAATCCCAATTTCCTACATTTACCCATTCAATTACTTATCTTACTATTAACAGCCAAAGACAAATATACACAAAAATTATATGAAATGTATAGCAAAATATGACCTGAACAAGCAATTGGAAATTTTCATCTTTCTTTTCCATTTGGTTGATCACAAACCATGAACAGCCCCAAATCCAGAAACACTAACAATAACATGCATGATCCTTGGACTTTACATACAGACTCAGTGATGGATTCAAGTGGGCGATAAAAGGGGGACCACACACACCCAAACTTTTAAAGAACCTCATTTTATACTGCAGCTCCATTTGGATACATCATATTTTAAATAAGGAGATTTGGTGTTTAGTTTTAACTATAGCTGGCTTGTGAAATTTAGGTGGAACAAGAGTTAGAGTAGAACTACAAAAGAGACATATATTTTGTAGAAGTATGAATTCTTAGCAACTAGCATTAAGAATTTCAAATCACTTCTATTAAATAGTCACGATAAAACTTCAAAATTTAATGTTGAAATTCATATATAAACTATCATATCTAAATTTGAACTATTCTCATGAAAAATTATGTCAAATCCTTCATTTTAAATTCACGTCCATTTCCAAATGGACCCTAAAATTTGTAAATAATTATAAAATTATAAAGGTTAACAATCCCAAATTACAATGTTCGCACTCCCACGGGTTCATATTTAACCAAAATGCGATGAAATTACTCATCCTTAGCCCATACTCATTAAAAATTGAAGAATTTGCAAATTTTCTTGGCAAATTTTCTTAAGTATTCACCCACAAAGCAAGAATCTTGGATCCACATTAGCTGTATACATAATATGTATATCAGTATATTTATAAAGAGAGAGAGAGAGTTACCGCGGCATAGGTGGGATGATTGGGGGTGCGAAACCTGGGGAAGACATCACGGAGGCGTTTGTCGATGAGAGCCTTTCGGGAGTCCGTCATCGGCCGTGTCGGATCGGCGGCGGCGAGTTTCATGACGAGCGCCATGAAGTTCTCCATGGCCGGTTCCGGCGATTTCCGTCCGCCCACAATTGCGATTGCGTTCGCGGCGACGGAGGAGGAGGTGAGGGATGGTTTTGTCATCTTGCAGTTAGGGTTTTTGTATGGGTTTTAGGGAGCGAAATTTGGAGTATGAGCATATCACAGTGAGATTGGGCTAAGGAAGGTTTTGACTTTTGAGACACGTTGGTTGCATGGTGTGACCATAATGGAAATATGATATACAGTCCAGTTCGAGTATAAAAGGAAAATGCTATGGTACCCCAATGTTGTACCCCAAATATACACGTGGATGAGGTGGAGTATTTGGATTGGCTGACATGACTGGGTGACATGACTGGGTCCACCCAGTCATGTCAGCCAATCCAAATGCTCCACATCACCCACGTGTGCATTTGGGGTGTAACATTGGGGTACCATAGCACTACTCCGTATAAAAACTTCTAATATTTCATTTTAGTTTTTTAAAGTTATAATATTTTATTTTAAAGTTGGTGGAGTGAAAGAAAAGAAAAGAAAATGATTTTTTTTTAATTTTGGGTATGCATTTGTTATGAAATTTGTTTAGGAATTTCTGAGGTTATTAGATCTTTTTGGTTTATTTTTTAATATCTTTTAGCTGCTTTAATTATCGTTATTTCATCAAAATTTTATATTTTTTTATTTTCGTGAAGAATTTGAAAATACAAAAAAAATATTCAAATTTAAAAATTAAAAAAAAAACACTAAAGACACCTCAATTCAAGTTTTCAAACATGGAGACATACATACCCAATAAGTGGACGCT
>BRYF01000025.1:9956148-9958648 GCA_030159135.1 Actinidia polygama | reverse complement strand
TGCAAACTACGTTTTTCATGCAACGTGAAAATTGCATACTAGATATTTTAGATGTAACTAAATTCATCAAACACAGATGGCTGTAAATGTGACACCAAATGAAGATTTGTAACTGCATAATGAATGATATTTTTTCCATCGTGTGAAAACCACATAAATTATATTTCTCACACGATGGGAATATCAAATATAATATGATTATATGATAAAATCAAATTACTGAACACATTGCTGGCAGCCCAAATTTATGTACATATGTTGCTTTTTTGTGTGTCATATGTATCTACATGTAGGGATATAGTCAATTTTATCCTAATTAGTCTTTATGTTGCTATTCTCCATCATCAATGCTATTTAGGTCCTGTGTGGTGGATTGGAATGTGTAGATTTATCTTGAATGCATGTCTTGCCTGTGAAGGATAGTAGATCACTCTGAAAAAAATGGAGGCCTGCTGCACGAGATTCTCACATTGCGGGTTTTTAGAAAGGTCAGATGTATGCAGCCATACCCCTACTTAAAGAGAGGCTAATTTTGTGTTTCCAACCTAGATGGTTAAATTTTTAATTCTTCCTATTTGATCAAACCTCCTAGATTTCACTTCGTTGACCCCCAGGTTGAAATGGAGCAATCTTACCACTGCGCCAAGGTTGCCCATATCACCTACAAACAAATCTAAAACAGTAATCCTGACCAAATCAACTTTTAAATCTTTATAACTACCTAAATTCAATTACAACTTCTATAGCAAAATAGAACTCACTTAGGCTTCGACCTGGCGATTGCCAATATAGACTGGGACTCTAGACCTAAGACTATAACTCAGCTCCTTTCTTATTACTACTCTTTTAGCTCAAGCGAGGTGCTCGTGCAAGTTTGGACAAATCTGCCAAGTTAAAATCCCAACTCCTACGGGAGCCTAAATGTTCCACTTTCTATGCTTTCATGTATTTTGCAAATAGTAGATCCATTCCTTATTCGGTCTTTTCCTATAACTTTCTTTTACAAACTAACGGATGGAGTTTAAATTCCATTTAAAATTTTTCTTTCCACGCTTTGGCAAATAACAAAAGATCATTTTCCTATATAAGTTCGTTTACTACAAGTTTGATTATACTCGAGTGATATTTCGGGCCAGTTAAGCCTTAGTGGATTTTTTTTGTCACCATGAAGCCTAGTTCATATTCTATGGAACCTAGCTCTCCAACTTTTCAAAAGTGTAAATGACTTTGATCAAATTGCATTTGATCAAAAAGTGTAATGCATATATCACTACCCTTTGTATTTATACACAATATATTTTAGATCTTGTATTGCTTTTGTGTTTGGTGTTTTGAGTGGGAGAGAGAAAGTAGCAGATGAAATTATTAAAATACTCCTGTATTTATATTTTCTTATTACTTTTGTTCAAATATTTTAATTAATAATAAATAGAAGGACATTTGAATAACTTTATTCGATAAAAAAAGTGTAATTATAAAAAGAGTGTGAAAACAATCACCCTTTGTATATAAGATATTGAGATCTTCTATTGGCTTCAAGTTTGGTGGTGGGAGTTGTTTGGTATACCATCCATTAGTTAGTCACTGTCTTCAGAAGCAACAAATTATGAGTGAGGTATAGTTCCATTATAGTATAAATTTTTTTTCAAAATAGTTCTATTATAATATAAAGATAACTTAAAATATGCTTAAAGTAAAGGTCTATAAGATCATTTTCTCTTTTCAGAGATCATCTTTTATATTTAGGTAACGCGGGCCACCGATTTGGCGGTAAATACTAGATTGTGGGTTCAGCATTGACGACAACCACTTATTACTTTTGATGCCTAAAGGTTAGATTATACCCAATCTACCCGTTTCAGCTACACATGAATGGGTACTAAATCCACCTACTTACGCTAGGTAAGGAAAGGAGACTTGAGTTCAATTGTTAAATTTACATTCTATATACTCAATATATTGTTGTTCCTACTTATTTTAAATTTTTTTGACTTTAGTACTTCCTCTAGATATCTAACTTCGCATTGACATCTCTTATAGTCTCATCAACTAGTACTATATTATCGGCGAACAACATACACCGTCGTACATCGTCCTGAATATGTTTAGTCAGCTTATCCATAACTAAAGCAAAAACATAAAGGCTCATGGCAGACTCCTAGTAGAATACTACTATAATTGATAATTCACTTGTCTCTCCAGTCGATAATCGGATCACAGTAACAGTAACAGTATCATTATACAAGTCTTTAACCACATTAATGTGTCCCCTTCTTGTAACTCATAAACAATATCTCTAGAAACTATATTATAAGATTTTTCTAAGTCTATAAAGACCATATGGATGTCTTTTTTCTTCCCTCTATTTTAATCTCCTTAATAAATAGATTGTTTCCATAGTCATTCTACCTTAGATAAAACAAAATTGCTTCTCTTACACACTTGTTATCTTCCTCAAATGATACTCAATAACCATTTCTCATAACTTGATAGCATGCCT
>BRYF01000025.1:9946148-9951148 GCA_030159135.1 Actinidia polygama | reverse complement strand
TAATCATTTGAAGAAACACTCAACCGAGGTCATAAAGGTCCAAAAGAAAGCCAACATGCTGAAGGGTGAGTTGAAGAGTCCAATAAGAGTCTGAATGCAACATAGAAAGCTCGCGATGCTAGTGACGATGTTACTGCGAGGTCCCTGATTGATGTTTGATGCTGATTAGGACAAGATAACCAAGGTATTATAGGATTTGATCGAGCTTCAAAAGGTATCCCGAGGTCTAGTGTTCCAGCGGCTATTTGATTGCGGTTTCAACCAGGCTAGGGACTACTACCTCATACAAGTGGCCAAGTTGTGCCCAGGTATATTCTAGAAGGACTGGCTTGCCTTTCTGAAGGAGCTCTGTACTTCTACGGAGCATCCAACGTGAATCGCAACATTACTTGAGGCAATCCTCCCTAATCGAGCCATACTCGCCAATGATTCTGCTAGGCTTCAACAAGGAAGATTATGAAAATCAACTGGAAGAAGAGGGAATTGAAAGCAGAGACGAGGTGGGAGATGAAGGGGCTGCAAATGAGCTCGGGGATGGAGTAGAGGGAAGTGGAGTTAGAGGTCATGACATTCCCCTCAAAGTGTAAAGTGGTTTAATGCATTAAGGGTGAATGAGATGGGAGAATAACTGATATTTTGTACATTTACGGATGTACAGTGGGGTATCCTTCTGCATTTAAGGCCACCAATACCCTTGAGTTAGGGCTTGGTGGGCAATTGATCTTCCATGAGAGTGTAGTCTGCATATGCCTTCATGAATTTTAAATAGCATGCCTTCGACTAAGCTCGGGTGAACGCACAACAGATAGGGCCCTGAATATCATCTCTTGTACAAATCTCCTGTGGGGGAGATCCAGAACCGTGCTACCTTTATTCGGATTTTGTATGCTTCCCTTTTATCATCTAACAACTTTTCATGGCATAAAATGTTTGCAATCAGATCTATCCAAGTTGGTCATAGCTCAGTGTTGATTAAGACAGCTTCTCTATGTGTTTCATGGATGGGAACCGAGATTAGATCAACTGCGATCGACCAATTTCTCCTTAAAAATCGATGCCAAATCTACCAGCGCATCTGCATGTGAATTTAAATCCCTCCCACCTACTCAATCTGAATTGCTCTAAATTTGGGGACGAGGGTCTTTGCAATTTCCAAGTTCTTAGCCATATTAGTTCCCTAAGCTTCAAAATTTTTAGTGACTTGATTGACTACCAGCTTTGAGTCACTAAAAATATAAAGCTCGTGAACCTTTAACTTGTTGGCAGACCAAAGTCCCGTAATGAAAAGTATGACTCAGCCTTGCTGTTTCTTACGGGAATATTCACCCTAAGGCAAGTCTCAAACATTTCCTCTTTGGGACTTTTTAGAATAACGTCGGCCTCTGCCCCTGCCCTTAGGTTGTTTTTGGCTACGTCAACGTACATTTTCTAGGCCATGAAATGATTGATCTAAGGTAGTTCATTGCGAACTTCAAGGCTCTCAATGATATTCTCGGCCATGGATTTCTCTTCAACCCGTGGTGGTTCTTTGCGAACCTCAGGACCCTAGGGTGATGGCTCGGTCTCAGCTAATGTTCTTGTCGGGTTTCCCTCCTTACTGTGTGTAAGGCAACCTAGCTCTGGATTCATAGTTCAGGCCGAGAACTTTACGACAAAATTAGCCAAGACTTGGCCTTTGATTGCTGCTCTAGGCAAAAATTTTATGTTGAACTATCCTAGCTCAATAGCCCATTTGGATGGTTCAATTCTTGTTTGCTCTTGACCACCATGTTATCCATGTAGGCATCTATGGTTTTACCCATCAGATGTTCAAACATTTTGGTGGTCATTCTTTGGTATGTGGCGCCAACATTTTTCAACCCGAAGGGCATGACCTTGTAGTAAAACACGCCACAAGGGGTAATAAAGGCAGTCTTTTCTTGGCCAGGCCCATGCATCGCTATTTGGTGGTAATCTCGGTATGCATCTAAGAAACTCTTCTTGGCATGATCCGTAGTAAAGTCCACTAGTTGGTCAATTTTGGCCAAGTGAAAGTAGTATTTATGACAAGAGCAATTGAGCCTTGTGAAATCAACATATACTCTCCACTTGGCTGTTTCTTCATTACCACAATTGTGTTGGACAACTAGCTAGGGTAAAGAACCTCCATAATAGTACTTGCCTCTTTCAATTTCTGGAATTCCTCTATCATTGAGTCTACATGCTCGGTTGTAGACCTTCTTCTATTTTGCTTTACTAGTTCGGCCTCGGGAATGACATTCATCTCGTGCTTGATGAAGTTTGGGTCAATCTCGGGTATTTTGTATGGAGTCCATGCGAAGATCTCAATGTTAGCTGTTAGGAACTTGATGATCTTGGTTCTCTCCCATTCTCTTAGGTTAGAACCAATGAGGAAAAAACAATCTGTGCTTGGCTCATCGAGATAAAGAGCACGAGATCTTCCAAGACTTTGGCATCAGGGGTCCTACCAACATCTTCTAGGAATTCACGTTCATCTTTAACTAGTTACACCTCTCTCATGGCATCCTTATTGGAGACCATGTAAGATAGCATTGTTTGGATGCTACTTAGTCCCCATAAAGGGTTTCCTCACCTCGAGGGGAGACAAACTTGATGACCTGGTGCAGCATGGATGGAACTCCCTTCATCCTGTGTTACCAATCTAGACTAATGATTTCATTATAGGGGGGATATCAATCACAACGAACTATATCACCAACTCTTTGGGATTGACTTGAATTTTGAGAATTACAGTTCCAAGGGCCAGTGAGACTGAGTGTTGAACCCAACTAACAGAGCTCGAGCAGGTTTTAAATAACCTAACTAACAGTTTAAGTGATTTAAATAAATCATAATACATCACCTCAACCAAGCTTACAGTGTCCACCAGAATTCTTTTGACACGTAGTTGTGAACCCGCAACTAGATGACCTAAGGAACGCTGTGGGGATGTTGGACCCGCTCAAGATCGACTTTGGTAAATGTGATGCTTATTGGATTGGATATGCCCTACCTTGGCTTCTTCACCATTAATTGGATCGAGAGAATCTCATGGATTTGTTGGACAATGCAAGTCTCTCCTCAGATTCTATTTTCAAGATATGGATGATTTGGGTCCCCAATCATGTGAATAGTTCCCAGAGGTAGGTCTTCCTCCAAGGCATCATTTCTTTCATCATTGCCTCAATAAAACCTTAGATTGGGTCTGACCACAACTTCCTCTACCTTAGTCTTTTCCCGATCAACGTACTCCTTCAAGTGTCCAGCTTGAATGAGCTGATCAAAAAAAGTCTCAATTTGGTGCCCCTTCTCCTCGTGAAATGCCCCACTTCCACCGTTGTTTGCATTTTTTTGGATCCCCTCCCATGGGGGACAAGCTTCCAGTAGTATGACTTGTCTCTGATCTGAGTGAGGAGTTTGTAGATTGGTTCCTTGAACACCATGTTAATGCCTTGCCTCACCTGATCTTCATGGTTTGCCATACTTTCTCGCACCACTAGAATGATTAGTCTCCCCGGGAAGACGACCCCGTAGCTCATTTTGCTTGTTTGATGTCATTCTCGATCCTAAAAAACATCTCCACCCGTGTCACAAGGTCACGGAGGTTGGTTGGAGGGTTGAGCATCAAGTCTTTCCACATTTGTTTTCCTGGGGTTAGTCCGAGCTTGTAATTGACCATGGCGAGCTATTGTGGTCACTCCTCTAACTCGTTGTAAAGATCCCAATAGTACTTTTTATAGTTGTAGAGCATCTTATTTTTGCCTTTGTGGAGAGTCAAAAGAGAGCTTACACTCTTCAGCGCCTTAGTGTTGATGACCGACCTAGCCACGAATGATTCGGCAAGTTGGTAAAAGCTCAGAATGGACCCTGCTGGGAGCTTGTCGAACCCTTTTAGTCCAAGGTCACCAAGGCTCGATGGAAACACACTACACATGAGTGTGTTGAGGTGGTTCTATAGTCCTATCACCTGTTTGAAATAGCTTATATGAGACCTCTGATCTGACTTCCCATTGTATAGGGTGAAGTTTGGGGGATTGAACTTCTCTGGAGGATACATTTCCTCAATCTCGGCCATGAAAGAAGTCTGGTACCTCTATAGCTATTCCTTTAGGACGGACTTGGCAGTCATTGTTCTTGATCTCTCTGGGACGATGGTTTTTGCAGCCAATGCTGCCCTGGTAAGCAGTTTTGCCCAAAAATCCACATCTTCTCAGCTTCGTTTGGTGTTGAGCGAGTGACAGAGATCCACACAGGAGTGGGTTCGGCTCAATGGTCTTTTTCACTTGCCCATAACCACGATTTTGCTATCACTTCGGATTTCAACCTCAATATAGTATTCAACTTTTTTTCCCTTTGAGTCGCCCTGAGGTGCATCTATACGTCGAGAAGACCTTACCTCGGATGGTCTTGTGCCATCTCTGGTGACTAGATTTATTAGTTTATTGGCCAATAAAACCTGTTGCATTTCCGTTCCTTTGGCTTCCAGGCACCTTATTGTTGTGTCCCTTGGAAGTAACCAACCTGATCTTTTACTGGAGAGGCCCTTAGCTGGCCTATGAGAGTCATCCAGTACTTTATTCCCTCTCTCGTTTAGAGTTCTTGGTAAGAGAAGGTGTGCCATTCGGTTTTCAAGACTACCTCTTTCACCTTCGGTGCTTTCAAATGCCATTAGAGACAAGTTTTGCATATGTCTATGGTCGAATTTCCATAGACGGTGCCAATTATGGGGGTGTAGATACTTAGAAATGGAAGAGAAAAAATAAAAAATAGACACCTGTAGTGGCGTATCAATGGTTGACGGTGGTTGTTGGTAGTTGGGCCGAACTGCAACATAAGAATAGTGAAAAGTCCGTTAGAGCTGTCTCGCAACGGCTCTCCGATGGTCAGGTTAAATGACCGGAGAAATCTAGTATATGGAGAGAGAGAGAGTTTTTAGACTTAGAGCACGTAGAATTGCATGCATTTGAAAGAATAAAGCCTAGAGCATTATATAACATAGT
>BRYF01000025.1:9926148-9928648 GCA_030159135.1 Actinidia polygama | reverse complement strand
TTTTTCTAGGGTATGATGACAGTGGCGGCTCAGAATTAGGTATGGGAAAGTGTTTTGGGCCTTAAATAGGCGCAAAAACCCAAGCAGCGCAATTTTTGACGTTGCAGTTTTTCGCATCTCGCTCCCTCGACATCCCGCGAAGTACTCTATGAATATGCTAGCTCTCATCATTTACCCTCGAGATCCCTCGACATCTCGCGAGCATCCCTCGACATCCCTCGAAGTCCCCGTTATCATCCACGATGTATATATCATACAAGTCTCTCTTAATAGAAACCAAAAGTAAAATCAAATGTCAATATCATCACAATAGATATTAGATGGAAAAAATTGAGAATCGAGGGAAACTAGAAGGATGATTTTTGTAATTTTTTAAAAGTAGTTTGCCATTAAGTTTAATATCTTTTGGCTAGACTTCTTATACATGATTCTTATGTTGATGCAAATTATAGGGGAAGGTGGAGACATATTAGGAGAAGATCACTATAGATGAAGAGAGCAAAGCAGTTCATTTGAAAGCATTGGAGGTAGATGTGTTTGAGTTCTGCAAGAGTTATAACATCACTTTCCAGTTCGTTCCAGAGGGAGAGGCCAATGTGGTGAAGACTACAATAGAGTATGAGAAGCAAAATGAAAATGTTCCACCTCCAGACAAATATATGAACTTCTTGGTTAATAAACTTGTCAAAGATGTGGATGCAGAGCTTGTCCAGGGACATTAATGGAAATGAATGTTATGCATGTCAAAGATTAATAATGGTTAGAGGAATGATATATGTAATATATAAATTTCTTACCATATTATCTTATGCATCTTATACGCCAGTGCTATGGTCCTTAATTTGGTTGAAGAAAAGTTTTTTGAATTCAAAATGAAATGATTCAAATTCACTTGAGTGTGAGGGCAAATCTTACTATTGTTTCACTTAGTTTGATCAAAGTTTTACGTTGGTCCTTATAGTTTTAATTTAAACAATTAGGGTTCTAAAGTTTGATTTTGATTTTGATTTAATCACTCCATCAATACCCATTAAGTATTTGGATGGAAAGTGCACATGTGACCCATTATAAAGGTTCCTTGGTCCCTGTAGTTTGACTAAAGTTTTATTTTGGTCCTCAAAATGGCCATGTGAGTTTTTATATGCTTTCTCTCTATCTAGATTATTAATGAGTATTGAAAGAGGGACTACATTGCTAACAAATTTGAACCTCAAAATCTTAATCGTTCAAGTTAAAACGATAGAGACCAAAGTGAAATGTCATTCAACTTCTTCCTTCTTTTGTTTGGTACATGGAAATAGGCAATACTCCCAAAACTTCTAAAATTCTCAACACTATGCTTATGCCCCTCCAACCTTCTTGAGGAGTCATGTCTTGAACACTTTTGGAGGAGGCTCGATTCAAAAGATAGACCGCACAAACTACAGCTTCAACCCAAAAATGATTAGACATCGTCTTAGCTTTCAACATGCTTTGAGTCAACTCTACAATGGTTCGATTCTTTCTTTCAACAACTCCATTTTGTAGAGGGGTATACCGAACACAAAGCTGATGTCTAATTCCATTTACCTTCAAAAATGCCTCGAGCTCATGACTCATTTATTCTCCTCCACGATTTGAACGAAGAGTCTTCAATTTGTAACCACTTTGATTTTCAACCAAAGCTTTGAAACTCTTGAAATATCCGAACACTTCTTATTTTTCTTTGAGGAAATAAATCCATGTCTTTCGGCTATAGTCATCAATGAAGGTGAGGAAATAGCGATTACCTCCAACTGAAGTTGTGTTCATAGGCCACATAAATCAGTGTGCACAAGCTCAAGTGGTTTCGATGCTCGCCAAGCTTTTCCAACTGGGAAAGAACTTTTGCTATGCTTTCCAAGTATGCATCCTTCACAAACTTGCCAATAATTGTATCATTCTTGTCTTTGATCCACATAGATCTTCCTTAAAATTGAATTGTTAGCCTTTCTACAAAAGTTGCCCAACACTCAAAAGATTGTGATTAAGCCCATGAACATAAAGCACATTGGAAATCTGATTTACTCCTTTCTTGGTTTGAACAATAATATCACCATTGCCCTTTACTTGAAGTCTATTGTCGTCACCAGTTCTGACTTCACTTTGGATCGATTCATTTAGCTCCATCAAACTTTACTTTCAATTGAGGGATTCACTAATGCCTTTTGTTTGCCATCATGTGATTATTACATTTTCTGTCAACGTATCAAACATCATTAATAGTTTCTTCTTGAACATTGCATATGAAGAAAAGTGTCTTGTTAGCATAAAGTTTTAATTGATTTTGATGATTGGACTTATGTATGATAGAATACATTTGAAAATCGTTTTAAAAACAAAATTGAAAGTCAAAATGACCTCACATGACACAAAATTGCAACAATCATTTTCTTAACTCGAAACAGCGTCTCTCAAGTTTGTTTTGGAATATATAATCACATGCGTACTTTGAAAACTCAATTTAGAGTTGGTTTAAAAC